>OX393560.1:48995367-49095367 GCA_947650365.1 Chamaelirium japonicum
CTCGAATGAGGCACATGCTTCATGGGTATGGATCAACCACATTAAAATTTTAATCAGCTTCTGTTAGCATGTTATTGCCTTGATTAATATTTTATTTATGGTTTGTGCCCGCACTAAATGGCTACCAAAACGGCATGGCGAGTTGGTTATCTCACTCACGGCCGGCAACCTCTCAGCCCACACCCACCATTTAGGCCCGGCCCATTATGAAAAAAATATATATAAAAAGACCCCATTTAGAATTTTCGCCTTAGGCCTCAGTTTGTATCGAGATGGTCCTGCTTTCGTGCCCACTCTCTCTCTCTTTTTCCCACGGTCTCTCTCTCTCTCTCTCTCTCTCTCTCTCTCACTCTCCCCGAGGGTAGGGGAGGTAGGGGTTGGTTGGTCGCGCCGAAGGCTCCCGCTTCGTGCCAATTGGCACGGGCATGTTGAAGGCGGTCAAGTGTGTTGTCGTCGCATACGACAGTGGGGGTGGGGGTGAGGGTGATGATGCCCGAGGGGTGTCTTGCCGCCAAAGGCGGCCCACTGCATTGCTGACAGGTGTGTTGCCGCCGAAGGCGGCCCGCTGCAATGCCAACAGGCACGGGCATGCACTAGTATATATATAATGCATCTCTGACATTAAATACAGAAAATGAGAAACCCAATTCCTCAAATTGTGATTTTAGAGAAACCAAATAAATTCAAGATAGCACCCATCAATCCAATGTTGGGTGTGTGTTTTAAAACCACACAAAGCAATGGGCTTTTAGTCCCATATCGGTAAGGGGAGAAATCCCCTACCAACTTAAATAGGATTGCCCACTTCCCCCCACTAGACATCACACTAGAGGAGAGGCTCCACTAGCTCACACACACGCCTCCGGACCCGTGTGTGTGCGCCCGCGGACCCGGACACGATAGCACCTCCGAAATGGGCTGGTCCGCACCTGCCCTATTTTTGTTTTTTTTGCTTTTAAGTCCTCCACTATTTATTATTTACTATTTGGGACACTAGCCGTTACGCGAGAAGCGCTGCATGCTAGCCGTTACGGACAGGCTCTCTGCGAGCTGTAACGTGCGAAGTTAATGGGCTTAATCGCAGCCCATTAACCGCTCCCCTCCTTCAGCCTCCCATTAACAGCCCGAGGCCTATATAAGGCCCGGTGCAACCATGGGATGAGTACAGTCCGAATATCGGAATTCCTCCCTGCTTACTGCCTCTCCCTCTTTCATTCTCTCGTGTCGTGGTGCTGTGGTGCTGCCCCTTTGCTCCGAAGAGACTCCCTCTCTCGGACCAAAGCTCTGCTGCGGTGCTGCCTCCCCACTTCGAGAAGATCGTCATCGAGTCGCTGGGTTCCTGAAAGTTCACGAGGTTCGCAAAGCCTTCTTGAAGTCGTGCCGACGAGAAGGAGGTCGCCTGACCGGGGTTGTCGTATCTCGGAGAACCATTGCCACGAGACCCGCACGAGGGGGGCAATAAGATTCTTAGGACAGTGCCTAGCACGCTTCGACCACAGGCCAGAGTTTCTAACTCTTCTTTTGTCCTAATATTAGATCTAAAATAATCGACTTGCATCTAATAGAGAAATCTAAATAATTAGATATATTTTAGATAGATTATTTCTCCCTTTTAGAAAAGTTCGGCAAGGTGAATGACGGTTCCATAGAACCCGCTCTGCCTTGGCAAACAATTTCTAAAAGAAATTTGTTACTAATTTGTGACTTGTCCTTGTTTGCGAGAATAACATTTGCTAATCAATTTTAATCTTAAGAATTTGATTAAATCCTAAATTTGCTAGTTTAGAACGATTAAATTTCCAACAATCCAAGAATCTTATTGAATATTTAATCGTTCATCATAGCTAAAAGAAAATTTTATCATTTCCACTTGTGCTTACTAAAATAAATTGTTAGCTTTATTACATCTGTTATCGTAGATTAGATTGTTTGCACGATTTTCTATTAGTTGCTACTAGTTACAAAACTATTTTCTATAAAAGTAAATTAGAAGCATAGATTATAGAAAAGACTAAAAGTCGTCATTGGAATATTCCACTGCCTACGGTGTCTAGAAAGGCTTGTCAAACCGGCATTAAATTGCCCAAGGTAGCTTGGTATTTGAGCGAACCTAGTGCTCCACCTCCTACCTGGAGCCCATCTGGCCGTTAGGATTTGGAAGTTTCATTTGGACTTCTAAAAGTCGAATCTATCTAAGTGTGCTTTAAATTTGACAAAAGTTATTTTTCAATCCTCAGATTTCAACTCCTTACTTTGGTCCAAAATGGCCTCACCAAACCGTGAAACCCTTAGTGCCAAACCCGAGAAGTTTGACGGGTCTAACTTCAAGAGGTGGCAAAACCAGATGCGATTCTCGCTAACCACACTTGGGTTACTGTCAGCCATAGGTGAAACTGCACCAGGAGTATCCAATGGGTCTAGCCAAACTCGTCGTACCCGAGCCTCCACTTCCCAACCTGAATCCGAACCAACTTCTGGTATTCCCACTAGGACCCCAGAAGAAATCAACTACCATGGCATTCATAGGATCCTAGGGGCCTTATCTGATAGACTATATGATATCTACTATATCATTCAAAACCCTAAGGACCTATGGGATACTCTAGAGCGTAAGTATGGCCAAGATGATGCTGGAGTAAAACGCTTCAAAGCGTCTGACTTCAACAACTTCAAAATGGTTGACTCTAAACCCATGAATGATCAAATTCATGAGTTTGAGAACCTAGTCCAACATCTGAAGACTAATAGTTCCACCCTTGATGAAACCTTCCAAATAGCTTGCCTTATAGATAAACTACCTGCTTCTTGGTCTGAGTTCTCTAAGCACCTAAGTCATACCCAAGGTGACCTAACCCTAACTCAAGTTCTAAACTCAATTAGAATTGAGGAGCAACATAGGCTCAGGGAAAAGGGATCCTCTGAATCCAAACCCAAGGTCAACAACATAGAGGGTCAACCGTCTAAGCCATTCCAAAAACCTAGACACAAGTTCCAGAAGAAACCCTTCCACCCTAAGCCTAAGCCATATACCAAGAAGCCTTACCATACCAACCATAACCCAAACCATCCCAATGACCAAAAGAAGGAAGGAGTGCGCTGCTGCTATGTCTGCGGTCGGACCAATCACATGGCCAACCAATGCTTCTACAAGAAGACAGCACCACCTCCAAATCCAAAAAGGAATGGTCAAATGCCACCCGGCTCCCAAGTCAACATGGTGACCTCTGGAGCTGGCTCTTCTGGGACCGCTTTCAAGTCTGTTCTATTCACCCTTGAAGTTAACATGACCTTTCAAGCATTTGATTGGTGGATTGACACAGGAGCTAACATTCATGTTTGCTCTGATCAATCTTTGTTTTCCACCTATCAGGTCTCAGGTGGAGGAGCTGTAAGCATGGGGAACAATGCTGAGGCTCGTGTGCTAGGGATAGGACGGATCGACCTGAAGCTGACGTCGGAGAAGACCCTAACCCTGCGCGGAGTCCACCACGTTCCGGAGATTAGGAGGAATTTAATTAGTGGGTCCTTATTAGTCCAATAGGGCTATAAGCCTGTATTTGAGTCCAATAAAGTTGTAATCACCAAGGGAATGAATTTTATTGGAAAAGGATTTCTTTGTGATGGTTTGTTTAAATTGAATGTATTCAATCCTTCTTCTACTATTTTAAATATTGAGTCTTCGATCACTTGGCACCATAGACTAGGTCATGTAAATTATAATTCTATTAAGAAACTCATGACCCTAAACATCATTCCCAAATCCGATACTAGGAATCTCGACAAGTGCGAGATATGCGTAGAAGCGAAACAACCTAAGAAATCCTTTAAAACCATCGATCGAGACTCCTTAATACTTGAATTAATTCACAGCGATATCTGTGATTCTGGGAGAACCTCGAGAGGTGGCAATAGATATTTTGTAACGTTCATAGATGACGCTTCAAAATATTGCCACCTATACCTTATTAAAACTAAGGATGAAGTACTCAGTAAATTTAAAATTTACAAAGCTCTGGTTGAAAACCAATTAGACGAAACCATTAATATCCTTAGGTCAGACCGAGGAGGGGAGTACACCTCAAATGAGTTAAGTGAGTACTGTGATGACTATGGAATACTCCATGAAGTCACAGCTCCTTACACTCCCCAATCCAACGGTGTAGCGGAGAGGAAAAATAGGACCCTAATAAACATGGTCAATTCCATGTTACTAAGCTCTGGAGCGCCAGAGAACTTATGGGGGGAAGCCCTAATGACGGCTTGTTTTATCCTTAACCGTATTCCCTTTAAACACAATGACTTGACCCCATACGAAGTATGGAAACATAGAAAACCTAACTTAGAATACCTAAAAGTGTGGGGGTGCCTAGCTAAGGTAAAAATCCCCGATAACAAAAGGAAGAAGATAGGACCTAAGACTGTAGATGCCATCTTTATTGGCTATGCTTCAGAAAGTAACGCTAATCGCTTTTTAGTTTTTAACTCTGCAATAAGCGAAATAGCCAATAACACCATAATCGAAGCAAAAGATACCTCATATTTCGAAAACATCTTTCCTTATAAGACTAGGATCAACACTAGGATTAATACCAATAACCAGGCCTCCAGTTCTAATCAGGTGACTTAGATCGAACCTGAAGTCCAATTAGAACCTGAAGACCAGACTGAACCGGTAACCCAAACCGAACCTAGGAGGAGTAAACGTGCCCGTGTAGAGAAAGTCTTTGATGACTTCTATGCACTTATGGTGGAGAACTCTCCCTCCACCTATACAGATGCAATGAAGTCCATAGACTCACCTTTTTGGAAAGAAGCCATAGATAACGAAATCCAATCCATACTTCAAAACCATACCTGGGAACTCACCAATTTACCTCCTGGTTGTAAAACCATAGGATGTAAATGGGTGTTTAAGAAAAAGCTTAGACCCGACGGTACCATAGATAAATTTAAGGCACGACTTGTAGCCAAGGGCTTTACCCAAAAACCAGGGGTAGACTACTTTGATGTCTACTCACCTGTCGCTAGGATAACCACGATTAGGATCCTCATCGCCTTAGCTTCAATCAATAAGCTAGTCATACATCAAATGGATGTTAAGACTGCTTTCTTGAATGGCGACCTTAATGAGGAAATATACATGAACCAACCCGAGGGATTTACTGCACCTGGACAAGAAGGAAAGGTGTGTAAGTTAATTCGATCCCTCTATGGACTTAAACAAGCTCCAAAATAATGGCACATGAAATTCGATGAAATTATTTTATCCTATAGATTTGATATCAATACAACGGATGAATGTGTATACCATAAAGTAGATGGTAATAATGTTGTCATCTTATGTTTGTATGTTGACGATATTCTAATATTCGGTTCAAACATACAAATCATAAATGATATCAAATGCTTTTTGTCCCAAAACTTTGACATGAAAGATCTAGGACAAGCCGATGTTATTTTAAACACTAAGATCATTAGGAAAGACAATGGTTTAGTGCTATCCTAATCCCACTATGTCGAGAAAATCCTTAGGAAATTTTACGACCCCAATTGCCAACCGGTATCCACACCATATGATCCAAATACTCATCTGACAAAGAATACTGGACTTCCTAGACTACAAAGCGAGTATGCTCAAATCATAGGATCGCTAGGTTTTCTAGCAAACTATACTCGACCCGATATCGCTTACGCGGTAAATAGACTTAGTCGTTATACGTCTAACCCGAATTTGTCCCATTGGAATGCGTTAGAAAGAATTTTTAGATATCTTAAGGGAACCATATTATACGGTCTCCACTATAATAAATATCCAGCTGTATTAGAGGGATACTCTGATGCTAACTGGATTAGTGACTCAATAGATATTAAGTCCACAACCGGATATGTATTCCTACTAGGAGGTGGAGCCATATCTTGGAAATCCACCAAACAGACTATTATAGCTAGGAGTACTATGGAATCAGAAATGATAGCGCTAGATACCACTAGCACAGAAGCAAAATGGCTTCGAGATCTCCTATATGAGATTCCACTGATAGAAAAGCCTTTACCAGCTATATATATCCATTGTGATTGTCGATCAGCTATTAATAAATGTAATCAAGAAAACGCTGATGTGAAAATAAATCGACATCTGAAAGTGAGACATAGATCTCTCAGATATAAGATGAAAAATCAAATAATTGCCCTAGATTTTGTTAGGTCCGAAAAGAATTTGGCGGATCATCTAACTAAGGGCCTCTCTAGGACAGTGGTCTTAGAATCGTCGAGGGGGATGGGATTAAGCCCATAAGAAAGATCACCGCAGTGGGAACCCAACCTCACGGAGGTTCAATGGGTAGAAACAAACTGTAGTAGTGATTGAAAATAAGGAGCACTGAATAATGCTCCCGTCCCTATGACGTCAGTGCTTATTAAAAGCAAGGGATAGGATGAGTTTAAAACTCTTAATAAGTCCAAGACCCATGAGGCGGGGTGTCGCCTTGCTCACACCCCTATTAGGACTTACCTATATGTATGTCGTTGTGAGGCCGCAACTCTGGGACCAGGGTTGCTTCCTAGAAACATACAAGAAAAGATATATGCGCAAGGCCATTAATAGCGCAATCCGCTTAGAACTATCGAAAACTGTACTACGTGTACTACTTGTAGAAACCCGATAAATGAGACTGGTTCAAGGCGTAGTTCACCAAGTCTTCACGGATGTATACAACTGTACTAAGTGGAGGTTCAAACCGGAAGGTACCTACACCTACTGCGTAGTATAAGGAATCCAGCAAAGTCTTTTTACTTTACATTTTGAATTTTTTAATTATTTAATATTTAGTGGTTTTAAACACATATGGGGGATTGTTAGGTGTGTGTTTTAAAACCACACAAAGCAATGGGCTTTTAGTCCCATATCGGTAAGGGGAGAAATCCCCTACCAACTTAAATAGGATTGCCCACTTCCCCCCACTAGACATCACACTAGAGGAGAGGCTCCACTAGCTCACACACGCGCACGCGACGTGCCGTGCCGAGCCGGGCCGGGCCGGGCTTGGGCTTGGGCATGGGCTGGGCGGCGCGTGTGTGTGCGCCCGCGGACCCGGACACGATAGCACCTCCGAAATGGGCTGGTCCGCACCTTCCCTATTTTTGTTTTTTTTTGCTTTTAAGTCCTCCACTATTTATTATTTACTATTTGGGACACTAGCCGTTACGCGAGAAGCGCTGCATGCTAGCCGTTACGGACAGGCTCTCTGCGAGCTGTAACGTGCGAAGTTAATGGGCTTAATCGCAGCCCATTAACCGCTCCCCTCCTTCAGCCTCCCATTAACAGCCCGAGGCCTATATAAGGCCCGGTGCAGCCATGGGATGAGTACAGTCCGAATATCGGAATTCCTCCTTGCTTACTGCCTCTCCCTCTTTCATTCTCTCGTGTCGTGGTGCTGTGGTGCTGCCCCTTTGCTCCGAAGAGGCTCCCTCTCTCGGACCAAAGCTCTGCTGCGGTGCTGCCTCCCCGCTTCGAGAAGATCGTCATCGAGTCGCTGGGTTCCTGAAAGTTCACGAGGTTCGCAAAGCCTTCTTGAAGTCGTGCCGACGAGAAGGAGGTCGCCTGACCGGGGTTGTCGTATCTCCGAGAACCATTGCCACGAGACCCGCACGAGGGGGGCAATAAGATTCTTGGGACAGTGCCTAGCACGCTTTGACCACAGGCCTAGGCCAGAGTTTCTAACTCTTCTTTTGTCCTAATATTAGATCTAAAATAATCGACTTGCATCTAATAGAGAAATCTAAATAATTAGATATATTTTAGATAGATTATTTCTCCCTTTTAGAAAAGTTCGGCAAGGTGAATGACGGTTCCATAGAACCCGCTCTGCCTTGGCAAACAATTTCTAAAAGAAATTTGTTACTAATTTGTGACTTGTCCTTGTTTGCGAGAATAACATTTGCTAATCAATTTTAATCTTAAGAATTTGATTAAATCCTAAATTTGCTAGTTTAGAACGATTAAATTTCCAACATCCAAAGGC
Source organism: Chamaelirium japonicum (assembly GCA_947650365.1). Lineage (NCBI taxonomy): Eukaryota > Viridiplantae > Streptophyta > Magnoliopsida > Liliales > Melanthiaceae > Chamaelirium > Chamaelirium japonicum. The sequence continues at coordinate 49,003,389 of OX393560.1, forward strand.
AGAAATCAGCATTGTAAGCAAGAAAGAGTGATCAATGGCCTGACCTGAAATGTGGGAAGAGTTGATTGACTTCTTCGCCGCAAGCCCAGACCCACCTTCAGCAACGACCTCCTTGACAAGGTAGGTGTTGGTGCAGCCTCCCTCGCTGAGCTGCCGCACGATCCGGAGGCGGTTCTCATTGATCCACACATCACCACCCCCCTTAACCCCGTCGTTGAAGGCGTTCAGCCCCGAGAACGAGCATCCCATCTTCCTTCTCTCTCTTACTCTTCCTCCCCCCTCCCCTCTCCTACCTTCCTTGTGTGATCATCCCTATATAATGAGTAGAGGAGCTCCCAGCTAGCTTTTGCATCTTTGACCTCTCTCTCTCTCTCTCCTCTCTCTCTGTAGTTTTTAATCTGGTTCCATGGTGGTTATAGGAAGATAGATCCACTTCCCTTGGGTCTCTCTCTAGACAACGCATGTTAGAGAACGGAAGCTTCTGAAGACACTCTCTACTGACCAGACTTTGCACATGGCGATCGATGGGGAGATCTCAACTAAAGTACTAAAGATCAACTAATGTACTAGAGATTATTTTTGACTTTCAACTAGGGGGTGGCAATGAACTTCGAAAACCTGAAGCCGCTTTGCACCCATATCCTGTTGGCACACAACAGATTTTTTTTTGGGAATTATTATTCATACCCCAAAAATCTGTAATTAGCCCCCGTATCCCTAGCGTTTCTCAATAACTTACTCAACAATCCTTTAATACCAACAATGCCCTTTTTTTTATACCCCAAACCCCAAAGCCCCATGCTCAGCGTCTTTTGTACCCCAACCCAACCCAATGTTCGTTTAAACTTAGCCCACGCCCAACCCGTCGGGTTGTGCGGGGTGGGTTCGGGTTAACCCGCCCAAAGTCGGGTTGGGTTCGGGTTGGCCCGCCCAAGTTGCAGCTAGGGGTGGCAATGAGTCGTGTCGTGTCGGGTTCGTGTCGTGTCCAAAACCCCTAGACCCGGACCCAACCCGTTTAACTAATCGTGTCTAGATCCTAAACCCGTACCCGACTTGCTAATAAACAGGTAGACACGATAAGACCCGTTTACCACCCGGATCTATTCAGTTGACCCGATCCGACCCAATCTGACTTGACCCGACCTGACCCGAAAGACCCACTGGTTTTATATATTATAGTATCAGATTGCTGGTAGACCCGACCCGACCCGACATGACCTATTGAATACTAAACGGGTCTTCCTGGGTCTACCGTGTCCAGACCCTAAACCCGGACCCGACCCGTTTAATAAACGGGTCTATCGTGTCGACCCGTTTACGACCCGAACCCGTTTAGCCTTGACCCAGACCCGCTAACTTCGTGTCGGGTCCTGTCGGGTCGAGGAGAAATGATTCGGGTTGGGCTCGGATTAGCCCGCCCAAATTCGGGTTGGGTTCGGGTTGAACTCGGGTTGGGTTCAGGTTGGCCCGCCAAGTTGCAACTCTACTTGTGCCTTCAAGTATCAGCCAACTGCATGGGTTTATTTAAGAGTGGGGTGTATTCAAAAGTGCATATAATTGGGGTATATTTAAGGGGTTATATGTTTGATTGGGGTATAATCAAGTTGGGGCGGGCCATTTAACTGGGGTGTATTGAAGGTGGGGTGTAAGGGGGAAGGGTATTTTTGGAATAGGAATGGGGTATGAAAAAAAAAAAATGGGGTGTATTCAAGTTTGTTGGAAATGGGGGCTAATTACAGATTTATGGGGTATGAATAATATTTCCCTTTTTTTTTTTGGTAAATTACACTTTAACCCCCTGAAGCTTAGCTCAAAAACATTTAACCCCCCCTTTAGTTGGAAAACTACATTTTGCCCCCTTCAAGTCGGATGGGGGTATTGTGCTAACATTTCAAACGTTAGGGAGCGATTTGGAACAAAATAAAGTAAGGGGGATTAAGTGTTTTGGAGCTAAACTTCAGGGGGGCAAAGTGTAATTTACCATTGCTTTTTTAACTGTATTGGCACCGCCAATAACCTCATACTCATAGTGCCCCCTCAGTTGAAAAACCTCGTCGTCGTCGTCTCCTCCCCGATGCCCACATCCTCCTTCCTCATCCGTCCTTCTCAAAAGAAACGGATTCGAGATATAGACAAACCTATCGAACAGCCATTAGGTCCGATCAGTCAGTTTGGCTCGACCAGAATATATCACCATCACGAGTAATTCCGATCGGTCTATAAATGAACCGATCGGTCTTCTTGAGCACCCGTTTCCTGTACACAAAAACTGATCGGTCGGTTTGAACCCACCGACCGATCGGACAGTAAATTTCCTCCGACTCCATAATTGAGCCACAACTCAACAACACATTCTGCTCTCCAAGGAATCATCACAAAACTCTCTTGGCCCTAATATATACTATACAAATCTCCCGTCTTCTGATCATGTTTTTTCTCTTTGTTACGATAGCATCATCTTGGTCCCGAGAGCTCCATTGCTTGTACCAGTAACGACGAATCATCCGTAAGATCAGAGTAGCGATCCGAGGAGAACTCGGGCGCCTTTAGCTTGTTAGCCTCCACCCTCTGTGATGCTTCCCATCTCTCCGCGAGGCCGTCACCTTCGAGCATGCGGACAACCTCAGACATCTTGGGCCTGTGGCTTGGGAGAAATTGGGCACACAGGAGCGCCACCTGGATCATCTCGTCCAGCTCTATCCGATCGTAGTTGTTCTTCAGGTCCTGGTCTACGATCATATCATGTCTCTTTTCTTGGTGGATTTTCTTCACCTGAATAGTGAGAACAGGTAGAAAATAATGCTTCCAAGTTTAGAAATGATGTGTAGGAAAAGTGACAACATTTTAGAAACAAATCATAATGTGCTTACCCAATCGAGCATGGCGCCTTTCTGATTTGCCGCCTTCCCGAATTCCAGAGCTCTCTGACCGGTAATCAGTTCGAGGAGGAGGATTCCGAAGCCAAAGACATCGGTTTTCTCAGAAGACTGGCCGGTGGAGAGATACTCTGGTGCTATATGCCCTACGGTGCCACGTACTGCAGTCGTGACATGGGAGTCCCTATGATCCAAAAGCTTCGCGAGCCCAAAGTCGCCTACCACGGCCTCACAATAGTCATCTAGCAATATATTTGCAGCCTTTACATCTCTATGAATTATCTTCGGATCGCACTGTTCGTGTAGGTATAGCAGGCCCCTTGCAGCGCCCAAAGCTATTCTCTTTCTAGTACTCCAATCCAATGCTGGTTTTGCTATAACAAAATAAAGAACCCGAGATTAAACCAAGTGTCACCGAACTTATAATTCTATCTTAATTATGAAATCAATTTAGAAACACTAGTTGAAGCTTAAATTGCACTTCAAAAATCAAATCTCTTACTTTGTAGCTTATGGACTCCTCTGATGTAATCTATCGGTAAGAAAACCTATGGCCTTCGAAATGGTATGTAGTGTTTATGCTACCCTGAAGTTGAATTTAACCTATTAGCCCTTGTTTGATAACGCTGATCTAGAAATCAGAGCGGATGGTAGTTTCGCCGAAATGTGGACCGCTGCAGTGGGTTTTGTTGAAAAGTGCATCAGTGCCTCGGGCTCCGATGGAAATTTTCACGGTTTTGATGAAAAGCGGTTTCGTTATCAAACATACGAATTATGATAAAACGCTGAAACCGCGGATCCCATTTCATCAAACAAGGGGTTACTTAGTTCTGAAGTTAAACCTCGTACTGCATTCCTCTGAAGAAATATTAATTATTTATTTTTACTATAGTTTTGGCTTCATGAATAATTTACCGCATTGTATTTACCTTTAAGCCGGGAAGCAACGCTACCGTTGGACATGTACGGGTAAACTAGAAGCCTCTCATTGGCAGCCATGCAAAACCCACACAGCCGTAGGAGGTTTCGGTGCACTGCTAAGCTTATCATCTCGACTTCAGTCTGAAACTGGATCTCTCCACCGGAAGCATTCCCATCTTTTAACCTTTTTACAGCTACCACGGCCCCGTCTGGTAGCTGACCCCTGTAGACATTTCCGAAGCCTCCTTTTCCCAGGATGTTCTTGCTGCTGAAATTGTTTGTTGCAACCTGAAGCTCCCTGAACTGGAACCTCTTCAAGTTCCCAAGGCAAACTTCTTCGTTATGTTGTTCTGAAAGATCAAAGAGAAGATTAAAGTCAAAGACCATAAAGATCGTTAGGTGTTCTACATTATGAATTAGAAGCTAGAGAAGGATGAGATGCTTTTATTTTCTTATTTTCTTTTTCATTCCATCGTCCGGCTATACTTACCATTGACATCAAAGAACATTTGTTGGTTGCGTCTTTGCCTCCACCATAGGAAAAGCCCGGAACCAAGAATAAGAACACAGATGATTCCAAGGCTTGACCCAAAGGCAACCGCGACTTTGTGATTCTTAGGTCTTCCCGGGGATGGAGCACCTTAAGGAAGTATAAAGTTGAGGTCAGGATCAAGATGTCTAATGAGAGAAAAAATAACTACTTACCTTTATTTCTAGAATCATAATTATCAACGTCAATCAAGTGGTAACCCATAAAGACGAGGCCCAACATAGAGCACGATTCTAATTAGGAACACAAAAGATCGATAAGAATTTTCTGACCAACTGTCAACATGACATCAACCAGCAAAGCAAGTTGGCAAGAGAGGTGTCTACCACGAAACCTAGAAGGCTAGAGGGATGTGTGCCTCATTAGGTCACATGGTTTATGCTCGTGCAACTAGGAAACATCCATCCACGGTTCTCCTAGACTAGGAGAAATTCCAGATGAAGAAGGTAGCACGATTTCAAGAATATTTTGAATGATTCATAAATAATAGTTTTCTTTTGTTTTTTTTATGTGGAAGTGGGGGTCTTGTGAAAATTTTGAAGCACCAAGGAAGTCAGTTACAGGCTTTCAGCAACTTGAGGATAACATGAAAAAGTGAAATAGTAGAAGCATGCAAATTGTTTAATCTTTAGTTGGAGGGAACATATAGGATGATAAAGAAAAAGAAGACAACTACAATGTAGCTAAGCTGGTTGACCACAAACTTGTAGCCTTGATCAAGCATAGAAAAATTTGATTAGCAACAAGATTGAACTAATCGGCTAAGTGAACTTGTGAACCGTGTCGAAGTTTCAAGGAAAACAGAATCAAATGCCAGAAATTATTCATGTCTGACCAGCCAAAATGGAACTTTTCTAAACCTAAATCAAAATAAATAATAGAGTAAAGATCAGTACTTTGTGAATCATTCAAGTTGAAGGAAATTGGCATCGGCATCGTCCCATAGCATTCTTGCTCGGAACCAGTTGCACAGATCAGAGGATTCCCAACAATGCTGCAGAAACAACCAATATCAGACAAATTCAGTATTTCACCATTTTAATAGCGAGGAAAAGTTGAGTTATATCCTTATATCTAAGAAAAGAAACACAACTAAACCTCTCACTACTCTTATTGTTATCAAGGAATGAAAAATCCATATATTTTGCAATATTTCACGAAATATAACGTGAAACATATCGGTATCCAAAATAGAGCAAACTCGATTCTTTGATCCTTGATTGTTAATATAGCGTGAAATTTGTCGTTCTAGATAAATCAAATATAATAGAGGAGGGTTTGGAAGGGTAGAGAAGTATTACTTGAATGTTCTAGCCGGGAACCTCGGTATCGGGCCGCTAATATTATTATATGACAAGTCCCTGAAGCAAGAGACCCAGGAAAACCTCTTCTTAACCCATAAGTTTTCATTAGAAGAAGAGCAATATTTGACACATACAAGAGCAGGACTTACATAAAAGCAAGCTGTGTGATGTTGGCTAAAGATAGTGGGAATGCTCCAGAGAGGCTGTTATTGTTGAGCCTCCTGATCTCGATTCGCCAGAAGAAACAAAAGATCAAATAAGTCACAATTCAGAAAGCTCTTAATTTCCCAAAAAATAAGGGTGTCAAACACAGAATTGGAGATTCAAACGGGTTGGTCGTCATTGGGGTCTATACCCATGTATATATACAACTATACAAGTACATGACGAGGCGGAATGGGACTAAACATAGTATACAATGTATACATCCCCCCTCAAACACAAGGCGGGGCGGACAACTTGAGAGTTTGCGAACACAATACTGAAAAGCAGCAGCAGGAAGAGCTTTTGTGAGAAAAAACTGCAAGTAACAAAGGGAGATATTTTGAAATGGTATTTACTTTGCAGAGATCTCTACTTACAAGTACTCAAGGCTTTCTAAGTGGCCCAGAGAGGTGGGGACTTCACCAGTGAAGCAGTTGTTGGAGAGATCAAGTGTGTGGAGATTTGTGAGTCTCCCAATCTCTGGTGGGATTGGTCCTGATATGTTGTTGTTCTGCAGAAGCCTACAAGCATTCCCCACTCACCAGTGAGAGATAAATCACACCAATCTCGGATAAGGGGAAGAAGATAGAGAAGGGAAAAGAAGAGATATCCATCACCAACCATTTCACCCACTGTGAGAGACTTACACAATTTCAAGGTTTGTCAAGTTCCCTATGCTTGGAGAAAGAGTGCCAGACAGATTTTGGCTTGGGGTACCTCTGCAAAAGTGCCATCAAGACAACTTCACTGCCTTCCCATTCTTGAAAGACTAGAATTTCAATGCCAGGTACAAAATACCCATCAGCAGGAGAGAGAAATTGATGAAACTTACAGGCCAATAACTAAATTTTTTGAGGAGCAAGTGACCATAGTCCAGCTGCAAGGATCAACAGAGTCCTGGTCCCAATTTTGAAGAACACTATGGGGGTCCTTCAGAGATGCTTTTATCCCCATTAATGCTTGCACTGAAACAAAGAGAGCAATTGAACCATTTTGTTGACTTCAATGGAAGAAAAGAGAACAATGAGGTTTGCATCAGAATACCTTCAAAGTTGACACCTTTAGGGGAGAGAAGAGCAGTTGCAGAAGCCCAGGAGAAAAGAAAGACAACCCAAAAAACCCCAGTTCCTCCCTTCTCTGCACCCATTGAACTCAGAGCTCCAATGGCCAGATACCCATATATCCAGAACCCCCGGTTTTAGCTTTGGAGCCTGCAGGGATGGGGTTTAGTGGAGTCAGGGGCTCAAATCATTGAGGGGTCCTCCCTCTCCTCCATTCCTGAACGTTAGCTTGGCCTTTTCCACAAGCCTCTCTAATGTCAGGGGCCATGACAAAGCCCAGAAGCTGTGGTGCCTTGGTAGTAAGTAAAGGAGGAAAGAGAGGGAGGGAACAAGCATGCTTGCCACTCGATTCCGGCGGAAAGAGGATGTGGGCACAAAAATATACAAAACCAAGCAAGTGTGAAGGGAATGGTGATGATGCTTCAAAAAGAAGAGAGAGAGAGAGAGAGAGAGAGAGAGAGAGAGAGATTCTTGGTGGGTCAGCTGGATCACTTGCTTGGGATGTGTGTGTTCAGAGAATACTATGGCAAAGCGTAGAGGATGAGAGGAAATAATTCTTGGGACAGGAAAGGATTTGTTCTCCAATGTGAGATTCCAAGCTTTTAAATATGGAAAATGCAACTCTGCCAACCCGTTTTGCCAACTGTCTACTGTGCCTGGCATGATCATAGCCGTCCATTGCACCCCAGCCCCAACTTGTGAATAACACTAGGTAATCAGTTCATTGCCACATTAATGGAAGTGACTGTCCTTTAGTTCGTGCAGGAAATAAGGGGGAAAATCAGGAGTCATCCATTTGCATTGCCTAGAGCTATTTGGTGCATGCAAAAAATAAGGGAGAAAATCCTGGCCAATGACTATATTATCCAAATCGGAGGTGATCGAAGTCCTAATCATCGACAAAGAAGAAGACAAATGTCGACAAAGAAGAAGACAGGAGCAAGTGATCGAAGCCCTAGATCATCAAGAAAGAATGAGACACAAGTTGGGGACCGGAGCTAATTACACATCTTTCCATTCTTTTGTAATATTGTTAATAACTACTGCACAATTCATGGGATTCATTCCCATGGTACATTTTGATTGTAATCTCTAAATATAAGACGATGAATACCACAAAAGGCATCATTTATCCTTTCACCATCTCTGTGTAATTCCTTGCATGGTATCAAAGCTCACAACCATGATTTTCGCTGGAAATGTTGGGTGCTCCTCCTTTCCAATTAGGTAACCAATACAACACGTACCAACCTGTACTTCATGGCTTCCTCTCTATCCTCTTCGACTCCGTTTGGGCTTTATGCGGTGGCAAATGTGGTGGATCCGGGTGGAACCCGGGAGGGATCCCGTAGCTACTTAGCGGCGACAACATCACGATGACCTCCCGCCTCGAGAGGGGGGGGGGGGTTATATAATTTTAAAATAATCCTAGCTAATACTACTATAATAAAGGGTTCTCATTCGAATCTAGGGGGGACGGTCGCCCCCACACACCCCCCTGGATCCATCCCTGATTCCTGTCCTCCTCTTTGTACGTACAAGGGTCGATCGACTGTGTGGTTTCCTATTGTGCATTCCCCAGTGTTTTATATATGTTGTGTGCTATTATCATGTAATAAGAGAGATCGTGCATATAGTTTGTTCATCAGTTCTTTCAGGTTTTGCTGTCTGTTTAATTAAATTTCAATAAAAAATTTTCTTTAGCATTACTAAAAGTATCAATCAGAAAATTTAATTAAATACTAAATAGAAATAGAGTACATAAGGATTTTAACTATAAATTTTATTAATAAATAAAAATAAAGATAGTAACAGATCAAGTAATTAACTAACAAAAAAGAATAGAGTACACAAAGATTTTAAAATATCATGCTCATATCTTAATGCTCTGGAGACGGAGTTATTTCTCTCGAGGATGATTGCACAGATGTCTTCATTTCAACTCCAAAATTTGCTCCTCCAATGACTTTATTTTTGTATCATAATTCTTTTTCATTGAAGCAATTATTTTCTCATATCTCTTCTCAATCGGTGAGATAATTCTCTTAACATGTGCCTCCATAATTTTTTACAAATTAAGCTTTTAGGTGGTGGAGGTACTTCCACGTTGGGTATGAGAGTGACTTCTTGTGCCGGCTTAAAAAATGTCGACCAAATACCATTACTCTCATCATTTTTTTGTTCCTCTCCCTCCTTCAATAAACTATCTCTCTTTTGCCCCCATTCTCAAAAAAATTGCCTCCCTTGTTACCTCCCTCCTCTAAAAATGGTTGTAGAAACTCAAACTCATCTCGTATTCGGTTAGAGCAAAACTCTCCAAAACTAGACACTATAATAAAAAAAAAGATAAATATATTAAGTTTAAACTAAAACGAACATGAATATAAGTTTGTCATTGAGAAATTCTTGCATCATCTCTATCAATTTTCATGTTTGATATTGACATAGATCAAGCCTTTCTTAAAAACGAATCATTTTAGGATTCTCGAAATTTATCTTCCAAACTCATTTTAGCAACATAGTGGCCCAAGTGGGCCATGCGTTCGCAAGTGCAAGCCTATCAAAAGTAAAAATAAATAGGAACTAAGTAAATAACAAAAATAAAGAAAAAAAAGCATCTATATAGATGTGTTGGCGATGAATATCTGTAGAGCATAGGAGCATCTTGTGATGTTATACTTCTCTAAATTCTTTTCCTCTTTGATAGCTCCTTCCAAGCCGGCTTTTAAAATATTGTAAATCAAGTTACCCCATGAGTAACGATTGAATTCTTTTAAATCCCGAGTCAGTTGAAGATACTTATTTTGGACCCCGCTAATTTTATGGGATCCCCAGAAGTAGCTATCAAGTATCAGAATCAATATCATCTTAATGGCGTCATTCATGACTTGACACTTTTAAATATTCTTCCACAAATCATCTTGGGTTATATTCGTATCTTGGAAATATATATATTTCAATTGGTCATCATTGGCATTAGTAGATATCGATGGATAAGGGGCCGGATGATTATATCTTAGGCTGAGAATCAGAGTGAACTCCAAAGGCATCATAAAGCACTCTCGGCCCTTGAATGTAAACTTCAAGCCACTCTTATGACCTTTAAACAAAAGTGTGCGAGGCTAGGCAAAAACATGATTATGGATATGCAATGGATGTCAAACACAAACCCAAAGCATAATCTTCTCATTTGGTATATGTAGGTTGTGGATTGGGTCTCTCGATCCTATCGTTGAAATTCTTTCTTGATCTCGCTAATATAAAAAATTATATTTATAACAATCGGGATTTGATTGACCATGCTAGACCATTTTCCCACCTTATTCTTTTTATTAGCTTTACCCTTTTCTGAAAATGGAGGCCTCTTCTTGTCTCTTCCCTCTTTCTTATGTTTAGATGGAGTCTAACTACTTTGTGATCTTGTCTTCGGAGACATCAAACTGAAATGCAGACAAAAATTTGGAAAGAAAATAATCTCACGTAAGTTTAAGTAAATACAAGGTTCTAGCACTATCATAATAATGTAAAGAATATAGATCATATGCTAAGAGCAGATAAACATAGAAATTTTACGCCTAAAAAATATGTAAATAATATAGAAATTGCTAAGCACAGATAAACGCAGAAACTTTACGCCTAAACAACCTGTAAATAATATAGAAACTGATAAGCACAGATAAACACATGAACCTTACGCCTAAACCAATCTGTAAATAATATAAAAAACTACTATGCGCAGATAAAAGTAAATTTACGCATAAAAAATCATATAAATAATATCAAAAATACTAAGCGCAGATATATGTAAATATATGCCTAAAACAATATGAAATAATATAGAAACTCTAAGAGCAGATAAACGCAAAGTTTTGCGCATACACTGTTAAAATCTAAAAAAAAATTAACAAATTTGTAAACACTCTAAGCGCAGATATAGATTTTCTAAGTGCAGGTAAAACAATCTGTAAAAGTTTTAACAAATTTTAAGATACACCTCTCAATTTGAGTATCAATCAATATATTAAACTTTGATTTAGTAGGTTTTGAAAAAAAATATATCATTGTAAATTAAAAAATCAAATTTCTACAATATCTAGGGCTTAATTTTTTTGAATTTTTACCTTGATTTCAATCGATTGTAACATTGGGTGTTCTTCCTTCCTCTAGCAATGCCAGTTCCGACAGGATTTAGGCAGTATTCCGGCCTGCCTCCATTCACGAGATTTGATTGTCAACGATTTCTAGCATGCGACGGTTCTTCTCAAGTGTTGGACGAAGAAAAACTTCAAAAAAATGAGTTCTAGCGTCGCTCCGACATGGTTCCGGTGTGACTCCCGTCGATTTTCATCAATTGAAGGGTGCCGGAATGCTCACCGGTGATGGCAAGGAAGATGGTAACGAAAGGGTTAAAGAGGGCTCTGATGCAGTTAGAGAAAGCGGTTAAAGGAATGGGCATTTTTGGGAGAAAAAAAATGGAAACACATATGCAGAGAGATTTCAGATGTGTAAGTGATCGTAATAGAAAAAAAAAAAAAAAATCTGACGACCATTCTTGGGTATATGGAATAGCAGTTAGGAAAATTTCTCAATTTACTTTGCTATTATCTAATGAAAAACAAAGAATCTAAAGCCACGTAGATGACACCAAACTTGTGTACCTGGTACCTGCTTTAGAATAAGAGAAATAGCTGATGAGTGATGATACTGTGTCAGTGGACAATAATGCAAGGAGCTAGAGTCTGATCTAGTAATGCTTCAAAGGCCCCTAAAAGGCTGGTAGTCGACGACGTCCGTGCGATAAGGAATCAACGACTGTGATGCAATACCTACTCATGATGAGAGTATGTTTGAGCATCGTGGCTGCTGATTCGACATCGGCCTCTCATCCACCCTTAGTCCCACTGGAGCAGAATTGAGCTCTAATTACTAATTAGGGCTGGCAATTTCGGACCCATCAGGGCAGACCCGACACGAAGTTAGCGGATCTGGGTCAGGGTTAAACGGGTTCGGGTCGTAAACGGGTCGACACGATAGACCCGTTTAATAAATTGGTCGGGTCTGGGTTTAGGGTCTGGACACGGTAGACCCAGGAAGACCCGTTTAGTATTCAACGGGTCGTGTCGGGTCGGGTCTACCCGCAATCCAATACTGTAATATATAATACCAGCAGGTCTTTCGAGTCAGGTCAAGTCGAGTCGGATGGGTCGGATCGGGTCAACTGAATGGACCCGGGTGGTAAACGGGTCTTACCGGGTATCCGTTTATTAGGGGTCAGGTACGGGTTTAGGATATAGACACAATTAGTTAAACGGGTCGGGTCCGGGTCTAGGGGTTTTGGACACGACCCGAAACTAGACACGACACGAACCCGACCCGACACGACCCATTGTCACCCCTAGCTCTCATGTAGTGGACCCTAGTTAAGTTCAATTTTTCCTCTCTCTCTCTCAGGGCTTATATGAACCGTCGGATCGATAGGCCATCTCGATCGGATGATCGTAGCAGTGCCATCGTCCCCTTTCTTTCTGAGCTGTCACATGGCAATGATCTCACATAAATCCATTGCCAGTGCCAAATTTTGTTTTGTGGATGTGTGGTTGCTGATCAATGAGGACATGTAAGAGGGGGCCCCATGGATCGGATGGTCCCCAATGGCCACTGTGAAATCATTTTTGTTCTTTTTGTCCCTGAGATCGGCGGGAGTCTCGAAACCTTTTGGGCAATGGACCCACTTCGAGCTCGGCCTAATCCCTCCGAGAATGCGCACCGACCCACTCGGGCAAATTGGGCCCATTTGATCATTGATCCAGCCAATGGCAGCACATAGTCATCGTCCGCTGAGTCAGATCAGTTGGATATCACTTTTCAACAAGGGACCACAAATTGGCTAATTTGTGTGGTTATGATTGCAAATGTGCTGTGATCGATCTGATATAGATCCTACATATCGTGGTGATTGTATTTCTCGACAAAAGACTGTTTAGTCAGGACGAACACGATCGTCAGGCACTCCAAACAACACAAGTAATCTATAAAAGAAAAAAACATGATGCAAACACAAAGTATATCAAGAGAAAGAGAGAAATTTACCGAGATTCGACAATTATGCTATATATATATATATATATATATATAGAGAGAGAGAGAGAGAGAGAGAGAGAGAGAGAGAGAGAGAGAGAGAGAGAGAGAGAGAGAGAGAGAGAGAGAGAGAGAGAGAGAGAGAGAGAGAGAGAGAGAGAGAGAGAGAGAGAGAGAGAGAGAGAGAGAGAGAGAGAGAGAGAGAGAGAGAGAGAGAGAGAGAGAGAGAGAGAGAGAGAGAGAGAGAGAGAGAGAGAGAGAGGGGCTAGATCCCTCCCTTCCCTTACAAGCTAGAGACCCCCCTCTTGCCGTTTTATACCTCTAGGGTTAGGATTAGGGTTAGGGGGGATTGGATGGCTACGGTGCCTCGAACCACTGATTGGTAGCAGAGATCTATGATCGGGGAGCGATCAAGACCCCAATAGAGGCGCCAGGCATCCCAACAGTACGGATTGCTCATTGGAACGATCTGGGCCACGTGGAGCCTATTTGACGGCAAGGCTTGCATCCAACGATAGGGGTTCCCCCTAAGCCCTCAGTTATCCGGCAAAGAGCTTAGAAAAAGCAACCCCCGCAGGTCATCCTCCGAAAGAAGCAACACCTGCATGTTTTAGTGGTAGAAGGCGTAGCGGATAGGGGTGTGAGTTTGGATCGGGTATTTTTGACCGTTCGGTTTGGTTCGGTTCTAAAAAAAAAAAAACCCGCTATGATCGGTTCGGTTCTGGGTTGTGAGTTTTTTAAGCCGCACCAACCCAACCCGAACCATTGGTATTATAACCTCAGTAGTTACTACTATACAGTGTACAGTCTCACTAATATTGTACATTACATGGTGGCGACCCCAATTACCACCAATCGGTGCATTCAAAACTTTCAAGTGTTCAACAGTGTGATGAAACTGAAAAGTGAAAGGTGTTACCCACATAATTACTAGCACCCCCAAATCCCAACTTACGAAATATCTCAAAGTAAAAAATTAAGGGTGTTACTAGTAATTCTATAGGGTCAAATAGCAGCACCCAAAGTTAAAAGCTTAAGAATGAAATCTGAACCAACTCAGCGGCTCAACCAATCACGCCTCACGATGTGATGACGAGCGATTTGAAGGACCCGCAGAACCGAACCAAGCCGAACTTTTCCGATTTGGTTTGGTTCGGTTTTTACCAAGGAATGGTTTAGTTCGGTTCCATTTTCTGGAGAACCGGTCAATTTCGGTTCGGTTCCAAATTTATCAAAAAACCGAACCAACCCGAACCATGAACACCCCAAGTAGCGGAACATCAAATTTCAAGCAGAAGACCATCTTTGTCGGGAGAAATTATTCAGTGGAACTGGTTTACATGCTGACGTGGCGGAACACTCACTCATAGCCAATCGATGCATTGGGGATCCATTCGTGAATCGCACCGTCCCATGGACGCATGACTTAAGAGTCCGACCCCTTGTCCCATTCAGCTTTGGAGATGGCTGCATCCGAGGGACGGTGCGATTTATGGGTGGATCCCTTATATTATACATCTGTTGGCTGTGAGTGAACGTTCCACCACGTCAGCATATACATCATAATTTATTTCTTTCTGCTGGGATCTCCTTTCTTTAGTGCCCCCTCTGTGTAATGGGAGGTGTTTTCATAACATGAAAGGGGTTCACTTTATTGATTCTCACAACCAAACCCTACAATCACTCGCCACCCGGCGATGCTAGCTGTACTATACAAGTCAGCAGGCTGTCGATTTGACGGTAAAAAACAAGTCAGAGATTCATTCAGTCTGGGGGAGGGAATAAAGCAAGAGCATTCGAAGCCAAAAAATCTCTCTCTCTCTCTTTCTCTCTCTCTCTCTCTCTTTCTATATATATATATATAGCGCTGTTACGTTGCGCTGTGCGCTGCGGGACGGATCAAATGCACTGCGCGCAGCCCGGCCGTCCGATCGCATGGATCGCCTGTGATTAAACCTCTGTGATCCACCATTTCGATCGCGCGAAACGTTGGCCGTCCGATCACCGATTCCGATTATCAGCCGACCCGATTACACCGTTGTTCCGAATATCAGCCGACCCGATCAACCGCGCTGCTGTGCACTGAAATCCCGCTCGATTTCCAGCCGTTCGATCGATGGGAATCGAAAGGGCCAAAAATATTTCGTTGTTACTGTAGCGGCTACAGTAACAGCGAAAATTTTTTGGGCCGTTCGATTCCCATTTAACGAACGGATGGAAATAACCAAGACCAATTGTGTGCTCGTTCGGTTTCCATCCGTTCGATTGATGGGAATCGAACGGCCAAAAATAGATTCGCTGTTACTGTAGCCGCTACAGTAACAGCGAAAATTCTTTGGCCCGTTCGATTTCCATTGATCGAACGGCTGGAATCCGAGCGGGATTTCAGTGCATAGCAGCGGGGCTGATCCGGTGTTTTTGAGCGGGATGGCCGGTTCGATTCCCATCGATCGAACGACTGGAAGTCAAGCGGGATTTCAATGCACAGCAGCGCAAGTTTTTTTGAGCGGGATGGCCGGTCTGCCGTTTGATCCAATTCAATTGGACGGTCCACACCCGCAGCGCATTTTTTCCGCGCAGCGCACAGCGCAACCTAACATACCTCTCTCTCTCTCTCTCTCTCTCTCTCTCTATATATATATATATATATATATATATATATATATATATATATATATATATATATATATATATATATATATATATATATATATATATATATATATATATATATATATATATATATATATATATATATAGGGGTGTGCATCGGTTCGAAACCGACCTATTTAGGCAAAACCCAAACCGATCCAACCTAGGTCGGTTTTGAGAATTTGCAATCCGATCCAAATCGATTGAGACTGGAATCCAATCCGATCCAATCCAATTAAAGTCGGTTTGGATTGGATTGGATGGTCGGTTTGGGCTTTGGCCCATATGCTTACTAGTTTTTTTTTTTTTATTTGGACATAGTTTCAACTTTAAAATGATTATTTCAAAAATTATAAAATGATACTACATTACTTACCAAAATACCAAGTTATCAACAACAATACCATTATGTCCACAATATTCATATCCATTAAATATTAAAAACTACAAAGTACAGTTTTAACAATTAAACAAAAGTTCACAACAGTTACCACTAAATTAGTAAATTATAAACCGGAGTCCGGTTCGGTTCGGTTCGGTTTAGGTCGGTTTTTAATTGATAAATCCGATAACCGATCCAATCATATCGGTTTTGAGAAATCATGATCCAATCCGATCCGTTGAGTGTGTCGAAACCGATCAAATTCGGTCGGTTTGGTTTGGTTCGGTCGGTTTGGTCGGTTTGGTTTGGATCCTGCACACCCCTATATATATATATATATATATATATATATATATATATATATATATATATATATATATATATATATATATATATATATATATATATATATATATATATATATATATATATATATATATATATATCGCGATCGAGATTGATCAAAAGATTGATTATTGATGAGAAAAAAAAAAACATTGCACTTCTGTGGACACTTCTGTGAACGATAGACTTCGAATCGTGATCTCTTTGATGCAATAGCAAGTATAAAACCGCTCTAAATAAGGCATGATATATCCTGTTTAAAAAAAACGAAGGTTTTAAATACGGCTGTCATGACATCATAACGTTCGTAAGGACTCCAAACCATATAGTATATATCTATATAACATGCTACAGTTGTTCA
Organism: Chamaelirium japonicum; assembly: GCA_947650365.1. Lineage (NCBI taxonomy): Eukaryota > Viridiplantae > Streptophyta > Magnoliopsida > Liliales > Melanthiaceae > Chamaelirium > Chamaelirium japonicum. The sequence continues at coordinate 49,020,123 of OX393560.1, forward strand.
CATATTGACTAGGACAAAAAGGAAGAGGATATATCTAGTCGTCGATCAAGATCTGAAAAGAGAGAGAGAGAGAGAATCACACCCCGAAGGCCATTTGATACTAGTTAATACTTTTTTTTGGAAGGTTAATTAGTACGATTTATTTCTCAAGTGAATCATACCCCGAAGATCGCCCGCAGCTGTCGAAGGTGGTCATTCGTTTGCCGACGGGCACGAGCATTTATTTGTTATATTGCCAGCGCTAAACATGTTGAAGCCAAAGATAAAAACCCTACATCATACTTTTTGATATTTAATATATTAAATCAAATTAATTAGTTTATCATAGTATATATTATTTTATGGGGTCATGAACTTTTTTATATTATATAGTTTTTAGGCTATCTTGGGACCTTCTTTATATTTAAAACACTTCGAATCGTGAAGCCCTTTCTTTTTACATGGGGCCTTAGGATACTGCCTTAACGGCCTAATGGTCGAGCAGGCCCTGCTATTACTGTCACATGGCGTCGTGGTAGTAATAACAACATGATGGCCGCCTACTAAAAGAAAACACATGATGGTCAAATAAACGGTTTTTGCATCATGTAACATTCGCCCCAAACACACAAGATATTATTTGTTTTACCTGTGCCTGCACGAGGACTTCCCAGGAGATCACTCATCCTAGTACTACTCTCGCTCGAGTATACTTAACTACAGAGTTCTTACGAAATCCGTTGCGACATATAGTTTTAAAATATGTCTTGGCAGGAAAGGTGGTGAGCCCCAAATACAGAATATTATCCTCTATTGGTCTATTGGGTATCGAACCCCCTCAACCTCAAGGTTTTGCACTAGTGTGGTTACAATCAAACTAACTAGAACGCATCTCTTATATTTGAGAGAGAAAATTATTAAGTAGCTCAAGATTTCTTTCTCTCCAAGCGATGTAGGGTTAACACGTGACCTTGGATACCTCACCTCATCTATCGTGGCATAACAGTCTCAGGAGTCTTAGCTATTGACTATTATATCTTGGTCATCACAATCCACCCCTCTTAAAAGCTCCACGTCCACGTATAGGGTTAGACCCCCCCCCCCCCCCCCCCCAAGTTGCGAGGAGAATCGGCTCTGATATCATTTTATGAAAGAGAGTACTGCTCGACTATTTGAGGGCACCACTCTTGGAAGAAGAAAGACGACTCCGTAAACTCTTCTAAGAGTCATGCTCTGCCTGGAAGGCGAACCATTCCTCACGTCACTCCGTACTAACTTTCGATGCTCCTCACAGTTATTTTTATTATGAATAAGATTAACAAAAATAGTCCTGAGCCAGAATAACACATCACTAGAAGCAAACTTTCTAAATATATATCAATTATTTTTACATCTTATCTTTGGAATATAATTATAATATTATGATGCTCTAAATAAGACCAGCCCTTGCAACCCATGGTTCCTGCTCCAGCTCCAATGTGCTTCACAGCATCTCCTCAGCAGCTCCTAGCTCCCCAACTACTTCATCAGCCACACATGTCTATCTGATCTACGAACTCAACTCCTTGTACTTGGGTTTGTGCCCAACAAAAAACATACACACAAATCATAAGTCACTTAGAAGACTAAGTGACTTAGTGAAAGCCACTCTAATAAACTATCAAAACTCTAATAAATAAAAATGGCGCTTAATTGATATCATCATCCGATATACAACATAAATCAAAATCATTCCTCTATAGCACCGTATCTCAAGAACTATCATACCACTATTAATTTAATGTCTTATGTAATATCATTCTTCGAATAATATCAAGTCTCAATTGTATCTCAAAAAATGTCATACATTTAGTACTTTTAATACTATAAGGAATATCGTTATTCGAATAATATCAGTCTAATGTAATGTCATATCTTAAAGAATGTCAAGTCTTGACTTGCCCTAAGACCTAAGTCATCGATGTTAACACTGTCGCACTCATAATGAACTAGTATAGGCTATTATAAGTGAAGTCTATCAGAAGGCACCACCACCACCCAAAGACTCATCCCTGACCTATTAGTCAAAATATTTTCGTGAGTCATTAACACCAACCAACCAGTCCGATACAACCATGTCAATCTCAACTCCATATCAAAGACGATATTACAAATTAGACAACAATTGTGATGTCATTATTCTCCTAAACTAGAGCTATTACCATAACTCTAATAGCTAGTCTAGGGACTATAAGGGATAACCACCACCCAAAGACTCATCCCAAATTGAATAGCTAAAAGGACTTCCTGAGTCAAACACACCAACTATGACGGTCCGGTGCAACCATGTCAATCTCAACTCCATACCAAAGACAATATTATGAGTTAGACGATGATTGTGACATCATTATTTTCCCTAAGCTAGAATCAGAACCCAAAACACACATCCAAGTATCCGACTAGCCAACATAAAGAGTAGGGAATGACCCCACCTCCATGTCACTCGTGTGGGCCTAAGCCCAATCCAACCTTAGGTTTACGTGATAGATTCTACCCTAGCTAGCATGCATAGCTAGAACCTAGCACAAATAAAACAACTCCTAAACGTGAGGTGAGATGAGGTAATGTGTACAAAGCCAAGAGTTAGCCCCACAATGCCTAGAGAGAATGAGATCTTGAGCTACGTATATAATTTTTCCTCCCAAATATAGAAGATGTGTTTTAAAACCGTGCGCCGCTACATATTCCATAAAAACTTGGTAGTTAAGCATGCTTGGGTGAGGGCAATCCTAGGATGGGTGACCTCCCTGGGAAGTCATCGTGCAAGGCACGAGCAGAATGGATAATATTTTATATGTTTGGGACGGATGTTACACCCCCCCCCTACCCACCCCACCCAGCCATACACACACAAACACAAATATGACTATACTTTGTTTTTTTAAAAAAATATTTTTTATATTTACTTATTAAAATATTAACTATTTTAATTAATATAATAATATATCATTTAATAAATTTTTTATATATTTCTAAAAAATCAATAAGCAATATTATGGCCATCGAACCGTCATGACTAGTCTGTTACATGGCTGCTATAAACGACATAATAAAGACAAGTAAATATTCATTATTATTATTTTATTATTTTTTAAAAACCGTTATAAAAACCGCCATGATGTATATCAATTATGACATATGATCACTCGAGACTGACAGTACCCTCCACTGCTCGAGTTGAGTTATGACACCATATGGAGGGGACATTGCATTATCACTACTAGATAGTCTATAGGGCTATACGATGAAATATAACAAGTCTAGGTGAATTTGAGTGCAGCCTGCGTCACACTATAGGTGTCTACACAGGTTAATTAGATTTAGAGGAATTGTACACTCTGTATGGTGTTAGTCAAGTCTGGTTATAAGCCATGAACCCCAATTCCTAAAAGTTCCACCTTATTCATATTACATATGTTTGGATTTAAAACCTTAACATATCTTATGATATACTATAAAGGAAAATCATTCCTGAAAATCCTAAAGTGGGCACAGCTCCATGTATGCGTAGCACTAGAGCATAGTAGAAGTGAGCTAATAGTTTTTTTTCTAGGAGCAGCTTGTGTTTTTACTAGGGATATCCCAGTAAAATAGTGAAATTACTAAAGGCACCCCATATAGGTTGACCATTAGTTTTCAAGGAAACCCTAGTTGCATTAGGGTTTCCCACCACATCAAATAGCCGACAACCACTAGGAACATGGGGTGCATTCTAGTGAAACTAGAATGCTGAATTCGGCCAAAGATTCCCCCCCCCCCCCCCCCCCCCCTAAAAAGAGGAAGATGGTTAAGGAAGGAAATAAGGAGGATAGATGATTGGACAAATTTTTGAATGTAAAATCTCCTTCTTGTACCATGGTGATTCCAAAAGATTAGGGATGTACATTGGTCCGAAACCGGCCTGTTTAGACAAAACCCAAACCGATCAAACCTTGGTCGGTTTTGAGGATTTTCAATCTGATCCAATCCGAACTAAAATTGAAATCCAAACCAATCCAATTAAAATCAATTTGGATTGGATTGGATGGACGGTTTAGGCTTTGGACAATGTTCTTATTGGGCTCTCCACCCCTTCTATTAGGACCTAGTTCAAACTTAAAAAATAATAATTATTACCAAATCATTAGGCCTAAAAAAGATTTTTAACTGATTTTGAGTCAACCTACAGTATTACAATGGTTGTTGGTAACAAAGATATATGAGGACATATGGTTTATTTAATAAAATATTATATGTCTATACATATGTTGGTTCGGTTTGGTTTAGATCGGTTTTGAATTTACAAATCTGTCAACTGATCCAATTATGTCGGTTTTTTAAAAAGCCAATCCGATCCGATCCATTGAGTGTGTCGAAACCAATCAAAATTGATCGGTTTGGTTTGGTTTGATCGGTTTGGATCTTGCACACCCCTACAAAAGATCATCAAAAAAACCCTAGGGATGAAATTAATATTAAAATTAAGCATGCAAGCGCATTTGAAAAGCCTAGGATCCAATTAAAACCCGACAGACAAGGCATGATATGTAACACACCCAGCTTTCCCTTTCTAGTCCCCAACCCAAAACATAATACTGCACCATGGGCACTGGCAGGTCACATACGAAGCAGGAACCAAAATAATTGCAATCGAAAACATAGGCATGCGAAGCGTGATCGATCGTCGTCTCTGATTTGCTCTTCAAAAAAGGGTGGATGTGAGTGCCACCACCTCTGACACAACCTGCTCGTACTCCGCCTGCAGCTTCTCCTGCACCTCCGGCTCCAACTCCCCCTTGGCCGGCTTCGTCATCACCAGTACACAGCAAGTAGGCCTTTTGGTGGCCCCGGCGGTCGCAAGATCCTATAAAGAAAGAAATTTCCATCAGTGAAGGCACCTGGTTTCAATTCCTTTTGTCGGAAAATTACTTAACTGAGAATTCTTGAGTTTCCGCTAAACTGACAAATCGCATAAGATGAGAACACAAGCTCACCTCCTTTGAAGGAACATATATGTATGGGATATCAGCTTCCTCGCATAAGACGGGGAGATGTGTGATAACATCGATCGGGGAGATGTTTCCTGCGATCACGCACAGTCTGCACCCACCAAAATCAATTGAAAATGCCTTGTTATGAAAGGAAACAGAAACATATTTCAACCGATCAAAGAAAACATGCCATTCAAGATTAAATTCATCTAGTAACGTAAGTTCCTCGTACAATGACAACGTCAAGATTGTAATAAAAAAAGGGCAAATTACAAAAAACTCCATTTCATATTGGTACCTCAACATATTTTGAACAATTTGAATCCTGAACCATGCCCCGTCTGCATTTAGCCCCCTCCGTCAACTTTTTATCCCGGAAATACCCTTATCAATAACACTCAAATGATTCTTGAAATATTTAACATATGCTTACCAGGACAAGGGTATATTAGGTATGAAAGCTGGCAAAGGGACTCAAATGCAGGCGGAGCATAGTTCAGGGTTCAAATCATTCAAAAAGAAAGTTGAGGGACAAAGATGAAATGATTTCTGTATAGTTCAGGGGAGGTTTTTATAATTTGCCCATAAAATAAAATATCAGGGTTAATGTCAGAACATGCAATCTTGGGTGGTCCCTGATAGGTCATTTCATGCATTGCTGCTAAATAATTGTAAGTATACTTCACAAAATACACAGTAAAGTGCAACACTTCTCATTCCACCGTGAATGAGTGCAGTTATTGCTTACACCCTAGGAAACATGGACACTTCCCCAGGCCTCCCGTACCCGTGTTGGACACCGACATTCGTCGGACACTCGCCGGATACGCACCGGACACGCATGTGCCGTGTCCTACGTGCTTCCGGGAGCCGGACACGGTTGGACACTCCTCGGACACTTACCGAACACTCCTCGGACACTCGGGACACTACGGGTTAACGGACTGTTCGATATAGGGTCGGGTTACAAGCTGTGGTGATTCAGTTTTGGCTTCAAACTATCTGATCCTCTGAGATTATAACCTCAGAGAATCAGATAGGTTGAAGTCAAAACTGAATTGCAGCTGTTCTTTTGCATGCCATTTGAGCCTGAATGTGATTCACTTGTCAAGATGGTTATGATGGACGGTTACGATTCAGGTTTGGCTTTAACTTATCTTATCCTTTGAGGTTTCAGATAGGTTGAAGTCAAAACTGAAACACAACCGTTATTTTCCACACCATTTAGAGTTGTCTGCGATTCACCGATCGGGCTGGATGTAACTAACGATAGTGATTCAGTATGCATTAAATTTTCATTTTAGTTGTTTTTTATGAGGTTTTTTCGGTTATTGAAATATAAATAAATTGCAAACACACATAAACATATAAATTTAAAAATAGTAATTTATTTTGCCGTGTCCCCACCAATCCCGTGGTTTTCTTTTTTAGGATTTGTCGTGTCGGCGAACCCGTGTCGTGTCGTACCCGTGTCCCTGTACTAGTGCCAGTGCTTCTTAGCTTACAGCACTTTCTGGATGTAATGTGCCCTCCCCTGCTGAAATCTTCCAAAGGCGTAGCTTTGATAATCCATTTAAATAAAGATTACAATTGACAATTGAGTTGAACAATCAGTTGTAATCCATTTTTGTAGGCAAATGATGAGGTGTAGGAGACACTCATACGAGGACGCGAATGTCATATAATAGAATTTTTTCCCAAGTTATTATTATTAAAAAAAATTGAAAATAGTGTTCACCCAAAAGTAATTGTAGATCTACTTCTCTTTCTGGAAGCAGTTGGATAAGGGTATAAAGCCGCTGTCCTAATTAGCAACTTTACAAAGTGGCTGGCCCACTGATCATGACAGAGGGCTTCAGCAGAATAAAGCCATTGTTTATAACAGCGATTTTATAAGCCCGCTGATAGAGACAATGGTTTTAATGTATCGCCACCACATTGAACAATGGCTTTATAAAGCCACTGATATTGGCAGCAACTTTCAAATACTTACCTAGCGAAAGTTTAAAATAACAGTAAATCAGCACATTCCAAAACATTTACCTTACATTAGATAGAAGGTCCACAAAAAATCAGCACATTTCAAAACTTCTAAGGACATCAAATATGCTTTTCATTCACAGTTAAAATGGATGGTCAATAAACCTTCTAGCCTTTGATGCCTCTAGAAGTTGTAACATGTGCTGATTTTTTTGTAGATGTTCCATCTAAGATAAACCCCTACAAGTGAGTTTGCAGAGGTTAATGGGGGAGCGGCACCTTGTGGATGTTCGGGGCAACGCCTTAGAAGTTAAATTTGGTTTTGGACTAGCTAAGTGGCAATGCATGCATGTTAGTGCATGCTTATTGCCAGTGTACCAATGTGCACTTTTGTCATAGCCTCAAGTCCATAATGGGCCCCAGTACATGTACTTTCATGTACACAGTTTGTATGTGGCGGTCACGGTGTTCCAACATTAGGAAATCTCCAAGTGTTGGAGACTCTCTATAAACACCCAAACAAGTGAACTATTCGAACGTGTGACAAATGCGTCCGAACGCCTATGACCTAATTTGAACGCCTCTTCGTTCGGACCAATAAGGTCTCTTTGTACAAGGCCTCCGAACAGTCGTTTGAACGGGCATTGTAGAGCTATAGATTCCTTGAGTCTGGCATCCGAACAGCTATTCAGACGGCCTAGGCAAGTCATCTGAACAACTGCTCGGACGTCAAATCAGGTTCAGTTGGTCGCAGGTTTTCTTGCCTTTGTAGATTGTTCTCGTCTGTCGGATGCACAGATCCAAGGGTTGACAATGGAATTCCATACCCAGATACATATAGCCCAGGTTTGAGCAGATCTAGAGATCTTTGAAGAAGGATTTGAGAATTTTCTTGCAGAGCTCCCAATTGGGAAACATTTGCCATCATTCTTCATGGCGGCTCAAAGCATCGTCGATTCCTCTCTCGAGTTAAGCACATATTTAGTTTTCTATTGATTTGGAGATTCAATCAAATGAAGTAAAAAAGCTCGCCTTTAAAGTTTTATTGATTTTGCAAAACTCTTTCTTCGATTGGTTCCTGTATTCTCTTTTTGGAGATTTCTCTTGGGTGCGTAATATCCGAAGAGAACCTCGACAATGCGTAATATTAATATCCGTAGAGGGCAATTAGAGTCATTGCTCTGGTTTATCACCTCTTGGTTGGATTCTTGAGATCGCGTGGTGTTATATCCGTGTAGTACGAAGTTCAATAAGGATCGATCGTTGGAGCATGGGTCGTAGAAGTGCAGGGTAAAAGAAAGCAATGATGGTGAGGGCATTGGCCTCGACCTGAGGGCTGCGTTCTATACTATCGCAAATTTAAAATCATAGTAGATTTGCATTGGGTTTGAGCCTGCTTGGCACGGTTTTTCTCGGTTGGGTTTCCTCGTAAAATTTTTGTGTGCTTTTTGTGATTGATATTCATGCTAAGTTAGAGCCATGTATGTTTCCACCCTTTGGCATATTGCATGTATCCTTAAGAGCAAGACAGTTAGGCAAAAAATTGGGGAGCACCAAGTGCTTGTGTTTTTGCTAAATCATTCTAGTAGCTTCCACGCTTTGTTAGACCGAGAATCCATCTCAATCACCCTCACTGATTAGGGCTTCTTCACTAGCCACTCTAGAACAATCCTCCCCTCTCCATCTTTAATTAAGTAGTACTCCGAACTAAGTTTGCAAAGATGCAAACCATTGTATAATCAAGTAGTTCTATGTTATTGAGACTTCATTGACAACAAATGATAGCATGAAAGTCATTGGCATGTATCTACTATTAGATAAAAAATATTCATCATTTTCTTTACCTTTTCAGCATGAAGGTTAGTTTAATATGTCCATAGCTTGCTATCCTAGATAACAGATGCTTACTTACTCCATATGCACTAGGCGTACGGTACTCATTTTATCCATAAATTTTCATAATTATGGGTATTTGAAAGTAATATTACTCCATGGGTCCGTTTGGTCGTCGGGAATAATTTGTGGGAAAAGAATTCACTAGAAAGAAAATGAAAAGAAAAAAATGGGAAAGAAAATTGACTTTTCTGGTATTGTTTGGTTGTCTAGAAAAAAAAAGATAAGTTCAATGTGGAAGTTGATCAACAAGAGAGGTTTTTCTTTTCCCATGTTTTACGAGGGGTTTTGGCAAGAAAAGTTCTGACGAAAAAGAAGATAGTTATGGAAAATTGTTTTCCCGTAGACCAACAGTTTCGCGTGAATCAAACACCAAAATTTATAGATTAGTTACATTTTTTGTTCGTTTCCTTCACATTCTCATCAACCAAACAAACCCCATATGAATGCCGGTCATGTGAAAGCAATATTAATCCATATGCTTACTACATATGAACGTCGGTCATGAGAAAGTAACATCACTCATAACTTTTAAAAATTTTACAAATAGTTCAGTTATTGCCAACCTTAACTAAATTGGCCAGATTATATGCTCACATGATCTCAAAGGTATATAAACCCATAACCATAATAGTTGACCCTTTGAAGTTTAACCATTGAGAAATGCTATTCATCCCAAAGGTTTTCCCGATTCCGCTCAGCCCGATTGACGTGGCCGTGTATGAACGGTGGTTGAATCTCACTAGCGACATTTAAATCGCTAACCCCACCACTCGTACACGGCCACATCAATCGAGCTGAATAGCATTTCTCTTAGCCATTAGTGAACTATGTAATCTTTGAAACACCTCGTCACATACCGACATTCGCATAATACAAGATGTCTATCATAGTATCATAACAACCGGTGTTTTATGGTAATATAAAAAATTTATTAACTACAATTATAGTCGATGACTAAGTAGCAGATATGAATAGATTCAATGGGGAGGGAGTAAAGAACAAGAAAGCCAACCCTTTGTTGTTGCGCCGGATACTCTTCACCACTTCCTTCACTCCTCGTTTCAGGCACTTTGAATCAGTAGCTGGAAGTCGAAGAAAACCCAAAAAAATTTAAAATTTAAAATACCAAAACCCAGAGATCACTGAGAAAGAAGACCATACAAACATTTAAATCATTTATTGAGAAAAAAAAAACCCAACAGCGTTCTCTTTCATCCGACACAACCTTTTCTGACGAGCTTGAGGGTCCTCTTGCAGAGTTTCTTTCCGGCGAGGGGTTTGGCGATGGGGGCGAGCGCCATCATCTTCTTCTTCTCCTTTACGGACCTCTCCGTCTCGCTGTCGCTTCCCATACTTGCACCCTCTGGGTACCGCTCGCTTCTGCTGCGGGGGCTGCTCGGGGTTCCGTCGGCGGAGCAGGGTTTTCGGTGGAAGTAGTGGAGCGAAGGGGGTGGTATAGGCTCCCAAAGTGCTCTAGGGTTTTGTCAGAGGAATTTTTGCATAAACATCCCTGGATTTTTTGGGTCAATTTACCCCCCTGTGTTAATAGGCCAATTAGATTTGCCCCCCCTAAAATGGTTGTAATTAGAGGGGGTGTTTGGTATGTGGAACAGCTGTTTCCCTTAATCCTCTTTGAGTAGAGGGTATTACGGTCAATTACTATTTCGAATGTAATTTGACGATTCAGTGTAGGGGTGAGCATTGGTTTTGTCGGTCGGTTTCGGTGTCGGTTTTATTTTTTTTTGGTTTTCGAAAAATCAAAACCGAAACCGAAATCGTCGATTTTTGTCGGTTTGGTGTAATCGGTTTTCGGTTCGGTTTCGGTTAATATGAGGTATGCTAGAGCCCTTGGCTTTTGAATCTTGATTGTCAGTTCGTCACAAATAAGTGGATGATTGTGTCCATACATAGTGTCAAAATGAAAGTTCAAAACAAAATCAACGACATTCACTCTTTTGAAGCATTGTAGATGTAACATAATTACTTCATACTTGTATTTACTGGAAACAAAAGTATTATGGCCATTGGGTTTATGATTTAAGAAGTCGGGTCAGTTTTTTCGGTTTCGGTTAGGTGTTCCATACCCGGGAGAACCGAAACCGATTTAATCAGTTTTGTCGGTTCGGTTTGATGTTCGGTTTGGTTATTTCGGTTACATTTTGGTCGGTTTCGGTTCGGTAAGGTAGTTCAAATCAGTTTTTGCACAGCCCTAATCAAGTGTTCCGGTTAGCATAGAACACCCTGAGTAATACTTTATAGTTTTGAAGTCCTTCATTCCACCAAAACAAATACTATCCATTATTTTCAAATCATGAAACTGGGAATGAAAACATATTATTCTGGAATAATGGCAGACACCCCCAGAGTTACCACAAAAAACTGGAATTAACCCCTAAATAAATTTTAAAGCCCTTAACTTAGTCACCGCAAACCGCAGTATAACCGTCGATCGGGTTTCGACCATCGACACATGTTATTTATGTTCCTTTGGACATTTCCATAAGGGGCTACCATCATAAGGACCGGGTGATCGAACGAGTGGGGACAGGTATCGATGGCCGGACCCCGTGGTTCAGGATGACTAAGTTAAGGGCTTTAAAAAAAATTGACTTACGCAGCACATGTTAAGATTTATGAGAACTCGCATTCACACACACACGAGAGAGATTCTACCTCTTTAAAAGAGATCCATATGTCACAACACGGGGGACAGGGCCCTATTTTAGACTATTAGGTTTTAAATAATTTCTTTTGTCTTCTAAGAAAATATCAAGTCTCTGTCCTCGAAGACGAGTAGGAGGTTAAGTATACCAAATGAACGGTTCGAAGCCTGCCAATTGCGGGAGCACAAAGTAAAATTTTCCTCGCCATAGACCGATCTGTGTTTCTGCCCATAGGTGCACCACTTTTATTTACACACCACACGATGTAAAACAAGCCCGGGATTTGATCCTTCGATCGCCCGGGAGGGAAACAGTGGGGTTAACCACCGGTATACTCCTATCCATTCATTTCCTTTCCAGCAAATTCCGTTCATGCAGAGCTTTCTCGGCAACCAAACACAGCAAGATTGGTTTATCCAAGGATTCAAGAAACATCCAGGTCGCGAGATCGAAGCTTCCAAGTTTCAAAGATCATAAGATAGTGTTGTTACCCCTAAAAAGAAAAAGAAAGAAAAAAGAGTGTTGCCCTCCTCAAGCATGCAGACCAACAGCTCAACCCAGTGCACCAAAACTTCTTATTGCTCTACCAGAAAGTAATGAACCGAAGAGATGTCTTCTTGTATGTGGGAAGAAATAAAAGTTAAACCAGAATGAATTCAAAAGTTGATGCAGTTTGGTGTCGTATTCGTCGAGGGGGGAAAGGATCACTTCTGCTCGCTGTGGCGTTGAATACCATACACATCCACAATGCCAGGGGGGAACACTGGATCAGTCGCACCTCTCACGGCAACCTTCGCAACTGCAGAGGCGCTCACAGGAGGCATGAAGAGGGGGCCCACGAGGGGGATCCGACTCAGTGGCTTCGCATGCTGGAGGACCTGTGTAGATCATGCCATCACTGTGATTCCAAATCTTTCTCGATTTAATTTCTTCTGGTATGTGTGTGTGGAGAGAGAGAGAGAGAGAGAGAGAGAGAGAGAGAGAGAGAGAGAGAGAGAGAGAGAGAGAGAGAGAGAGAGAGAGAGAGAGAGAGAGAGAGAGAGAGAGAGGGGCTGAAATTTGATTACCATCTCCAGTGGTGACCCAATAACTCCAAGAGGTATCTTCATGCTCCCAACGTGGCGAGTCCCATAAATGAAGCCCGGCCTAAGTATTACTCCTGTAATAAGAAGTGAATATGTAAGAATTGATTCTATTTTAGGAAATTTACAGCTTTTTATGGTACAGGGGAGAGGGCCGGAGCAGGGGGAGAGGGCTGGAGGGGGGGGTCGGGTGGGCGGGAGGGCTGCCTGAGCAGAGGAGAAGGCCGGAAGGGGGGGCGGGTGGGCTGCCAGAGCAGGGGAGAAGGGCCGGAAGGGGGGCGGGTGGGCTGCCGGAGCAGGGGAGAAGGGCCGGAGGGGGGGTCGGGTGCGCGGCCGGAGCAGAGGAGAAGGCCGGTGGGGTGGAGGAGATGCTGGAGGTGCCGTCGGAGGTGCTGCCGTCGCGCGGGAAACCCTAGAGCTCTGATACCATGTTAGGAGACGACGGCTAGGGTTTGGAGAGGAACGGAATAATTCCATTGAGGGACTCAAGCCCAATATAAGTACAGTAAACCCGACCCGACTATACAGTAAACCCGACCCATTATATTTACATTAACAAGACCCACACCCATCCTACTAGCCGAGTACCAGGCCCCCGGTCGGGGCAAGAAGGCGCTATGACAGCGGAGTCGTCAAAAGATCACCACACGAGCGGAGTCAGCAGAAGTCGTCACACGAGCAGAGGGGCAGACGTCACCACACGAGAGCATCGAACCCATGACCACTGGCTACAAGGAGAGGTACCACTACCAACCGCTCTAAGCAGCGGTGGTAATCTATAGGTTTTTTGCATTCTATACCAGCTATATACACATCCTTGTACCAAACAACATGCCAAAATAGCATGGTAAGGGTTTGAAGCCGTCTTGTAACTTTGACTCGCATTCTGACTTATTGCTTTCCCCAATACTAGGATTCTTAGGTTCTACGAAAGTCCATGGGAATGTGATCAACAAATCAGCAGGAGGTGTCAAGAACACCCATGAGTCATGCCGAATAAAGGTAAACATTCAAGTAAAATGCACATCACAGTGAAGGAAACTGACCTCCATACGTAAATTTTGATAGCAGCTCAGCTTCAGCAGCTTTCTGTGACACAAAATAATACCCATAAATATCATTGTAAATGAACGATCTAAATTGGAACTAAAGGTTTGTGTAGACCATCAAAGATTTCATGACCAAAAGTGGAAATAGTAAGAAAAATATCAATTAACAAATTTGAAACAGAGAACTGTTCAAGTGTGCTGGGGAATTTCAAAGGAGCGTAACACCAGGATAATCCGGAATAACATGTCTCAGCCTGGTGAAGCATTGATTCAGAACCCCTTCGGTTGAAATCCTGGATGCTGGTTCTCTTAGATTGCAACAAAGGCGAGCTTAATGTATACTTTGGAGTAATCACAAGAAAGGCTTCATGCCGGCTCACCCTTTTCTGTGCCTATCTAAAAGGTGCCATCCAGCCTCCAATTGGCACCAACTTAGTTCTCTTTGGCATCACTTTTACTTTGTTTTAAAAAGTTGAAAACGTTTTCGATTTTTTTTGTTTTGTTTTCAGATTTTTAAAAATAGAAAACACGCTTGGTGACTACAAAACAAATTATAAAATCAAAATATATAAAACATGTTTTGTAATACCATATGTTGTCTAACATTCTCTCTCTACAACAGTACAACTATTCTCTCTTTATGACATTCTCCCAACAATATTCTCTCTCTATGATCTTCTCTTTATAACTTTTCTCTATCACATTCTCTCTATTACCCCTATTACCTTTTCGCGCTCTATAATTTAGCCCTAAAACATAACCTAGGGTGCATCTTTTAATCAGCAATTTTTTTTAAATGTAAATATCAACTTTTATTTATGTATAGGTACAATAGTGGTGAAGGCAAGGCAATCATATTGACCCCTATTGAGGAAGACATAGAGGAAGAGGAGGGGTTCATGATGAAAGCTTCCCCGGCGTAAACCCATAGGATGAAGATGGTAACATTGATAAGAATGAGTTGATGTGATCATGCGATATGTTAGAGCCTTTGAGGGATTTTTTTAACCATAACTTCCTTGTTGGGTTGTATGGAATTGGATATTATATATATTTTAGATTTTTTCTTACACCATAGATGTATCATGAAGACAATTACAAGGTTGTTTCAAATTATATTTTTTTACAATGCAATATACTCATATTTTTTCTTGAATTTTATCTGTTATTCACTATTTTTATACTACTTTTAACTTTGAGAATATATATATATATATATATATATATATATATATATATATATATATAATAATATATATAATAATTATTATTATTATTCCAAAATTTGTGGGGCTTACAGACCGCCTCATAGCACAACAAAACTAAAAAGCCCCGCCTTATGCCTTCGCCTCTAAAAACGTTGATTTGCACTCTCAAGCCACTTCCGTAGTTGTGGGTTGGAGCAACTGTACCTTTTTCATCTTGTGACTTGTGATGACCCATGGAACCTACAATTGAGAGACCATGCATCAAGCTTGTATCTCCCTGGCCCCAGTTCGGTTTGTGAACAAAAGTAGCACACTAGAGTAACTTAAGGGGAGATAGAAGATGCGATGAATTTGAAACAAAATTAGCTAAGGTATGCTCCCACCTGGATCACTTGAAGGTGCATGATTTATAAGACAATAAGCCTTTGCACCAAAACATTTTCAGGGAGTTCATATTTAACCAATGTCGAGCAGGTTAACCAAGCCTAGAATCTGAACGATGAACTCATGCTCTATTATCATAACCCTGAGTAAAGTCAGATGTCCTGCAATAATGCTATCTGCAACTGAAGGCTTAAGCCTTACAGATAAAATTACAACAAGGCTTAAGCCTTACACATAAAATTACTATGGGCTGAAGCCCTCTCATGTGTAGTGTAGTAGCATTATACACTTGCACAAATGTGTGAATATGACATATATACAATTATCTCTAACAACCATGCAGACACAAATGCGACACAAGGGATAGGGCTTGATTTTTATTACAAATGTCCACAATTCTTCTTTTTCATTTTCAGTTTAGTATCAAAAGGGATGGGTTCCATCATAGTTTTGACACTTTTCAAGACAAAGCACTTTCAAGTCCAAACTGGAAGAATGTCTAAAAGACTAGTGTCAGAATTTGATCAATGATCTACTCATCGCACACGAGAACATCTATTTTCAAATATTTGGTTAGCATCAAACTCAAATTGATATTGCTCCACTAGTATGGGATATGTGATCCTAATGAGCCTATCCACTACATTGTAGTGTTATAACGATTACATCAATATGTAGGAAAGGGCAGTTAAGAATGGTGACTTCATCCATGATATTAGAAAAAGACACATCAAGTTTATGGAAGCAAGTTTGAGAACCTACACAATAAAACTGTTTAAGGTCTACTAACCATGTCACAAGTCGACTAATAGGATGCCATTTTCCACTAATATTTGACAAGTTAAACTCCACAATGATCATGCGACGCCTAGCTGACAGTATTGCTGTCAACTTGTTACCACAAAGTATGCAAATCCTATATGACAATCATATTCCAATAGAGAATGAAATGGACAAGATCCTTTCTAGTGGAAAATGGGTAAGGTCAATTCACAGTCTAGGGAAACTTTGACCTGTTTAAACATCCATAATTTCAGCTTAATAGGGGCAGTTCAGTATTAAACTTGGAAATCTAAGTTGGGTTCACTTCTCATTTCATTTTTCAAATAAGATAGATAATGGTTTAACAAGTATTTCATTTTCTGAATAAAGCAGATAAAGGTCGATCGAATAGGTTAACCGCCTTGAACAAATTTCGAATGACTAGAACTTCAAACATGTTTATCGAACACTCAATCTTGGGCATAAATCTGACTAGATAGTAGATCAGTCACCTTTTAGTCACGTCTAGATCATCCAACTTGTGACCCAAAACCAATCTGAAACAAGTTAATTAGATCTAGACTAGACCCGTTGTTGAATATAGAAAGGACAATTTATTCTGTTTGGCCAGTTTGGGTCTACGTCGAACGAATAAATTAGGCCGTATGATTGATGAATTCAACCCATTATTGATGATACAGGACTTGTTAACTATGGCAGAGTTGAATCAAAGAAGAAGTCCATTGACAATTCAACTAGTGAACTAAAGATATCAAGTCTTCTAAATGTTTTTATCCCTGTCATATATCAAGCTGCTAAAATTTACAGAATTAGATGTCCAGGTTCATGAAACAGCTGCAGAAGATGAAAGGACTTCAGCAGATTCAGGAATGTAACTGGGACAATTTTGGAATTGGGAACATAAGATTAAATCCAAAAATGATATGAAGTCAAAAAAATTGGTCAAAGATGTAATAAAAGTTGGCCATGAGAGGCCTATTATCAAGGAGGATCCAGGTCACGAAGCATTTTACAATTTGAAAAGTAATTGTAAAGGAATTTTTAAAAAATATTTACTGGATTGGAAATTCCGTAGCAGAATTTCTAGATTGCGAAGGCTGATCAAGGGTTTATTGATATATCTAAGCTTAAGAATGATTAGATCTAAGAATAAGAAGTAAATGCACAATAAATGTAGAAATAGAAGGAAAACAACAAATAAAATGAAGATAAGTACCAGATATCGATTATTAAGGCGTCATAAGTAAATGTCTCCAAGGCATCGTACAGTGGAAACAAGGCACCTCACCGTGGAAATCACACTAAGGAAACATAACAAATAAGCGATAAGTTCTGGGTCCGTTGATTTAATACGGTGGGCAAAGGCCCTATTCAACCCCACCTAGCAAACCCAAAACTCAAAAGCCCCACCACCAAAAGTTGGTTTGCCTGTGAATAGAGAGCCTGGCTAGAATATCTTTCTTCATATTAGTATTAATACTTCTTAATTGAGCCTTAATCAAGAGTGGAATTTAGTGCTTTCACTAAGTCCGGACCGTAACTGAATATGACTCCTATTTCAATAAAAAGGGAGGGGCTGGCCTCCAAGTTTGGACTCTTCGGAGGGCTGGTTTCCATGTTCCCCTCCAGGAAAGTTGATTGACTCGATTGTACTTCCCTTTGTGCAGGTTTTCTTCTTCCGTAATCTGTTTTTCCTCATTCATGCGAGAGATGCGAAAGTTGCCATCGGTGTCTTTCCTGCTGTATACTTATTTATGTATGCATCCTCCTATATAAGTAAATAAAATACCAATTCCATAAAATAATTGTCTGAGATAGTTGATTAACATCTCCTGTCTTATCTTTGTTCAGTAAAAGCAACATAGTATGCGGTTATGTCATTCACAGATCATGTCATTTGCATGTCTTAAACGAAACACTTTCAATTTCCTGAATTATACACTACAATTATACAAGTAAATTAGAAAAGAGCCATACCATCCCCTCATAACTGAAATAACAAATGTCCATACCTTCCCCTCATAGTATCCTTGTAGTAAGTAATTTACCACACCAAAATCAACAGCAGAGATATACACAAATCTTTTTACACCTGTCACCAAGGAAAAGAGCTGTAAGTGAAGTTCTAATCAATAGCATGCATTTCATCTGTAACAAGACAGACTAAACAGTCCACAATAAACAAATAATCAGTAAAATGAGACCAACAACATTACTGAAGATATATAGTGAACTATAAAGCGGTAGGATAATGTATTAGATATGATCATAATCAAGATAGTGAATCCACTATCTTCAATTAGATAGTGGCTACGATAAAAACTTAAATTAAACATGTGAAGATAAGGAGATTGAATCCCCACCCCCCACCCCCCACCCCGTGTGCGCGCGCAAGCACATGTATCTTTTTGCCCTTTCCATCCAAGATCATGACTGGTTGCGCTTGATTGCAAGAGGTGACTCTAATCATGAAACAATGTGCCAATGCATATTGCACCATATGGTACGATAAGTACCGTGTCACCAACTACCAGGAAACAGAAGAAGTCAATATCTGTGTATCCCTTGTGCCTGTTTGTAGCACAAATATTGCAATACATCGCCCAGCGTAACTACAGTTACCTGAGTAATTCAGGAGAAGTCTTGGTTCGTCTCAAAACTTATTTCTTCTATTAGGGAAGAACTGTTCTTCTCAACAGTTTCAACTTCCTTGAGTATTTGAAGCCTGGAGGTTACATTGAAGTTGAATGAGCAACTAGTACGTAAAACCCATACTTTTAAACTTTTAGGTTGAACCGAAACTCTTTTTCTTCGAGATTATGAAAAAAATATCAAGTAAAACAATGAAATATGCATGGATTTATCATGATTTGGACTTGGAATCATGGATTCACCACGAATCCAAGAATTTGAGACTGAGACAAGAATTTGGGGGAACAAATTGGTTGTGAGAGTGGTACCACCAGTGCAGGAGTAGGGCGTAGTATTCATAGTAAACTTATGTAACGTACAAGGTCAAACTTGTCCAGGACATTAACCTTTATGATCCCCTTATTCCATGTGGGGGTGACTTGAGATTCTTCTCATGTATTTTCATCTTTATTATGCTAATTATGTTATAGTTCTCAAGCATGAGGGATGCAATGCATACATACTTACTTAACTGAAATTTATTTATTATGTCTAATACAATGTATCTTCATATATGTTTGACATCTCTTTTTATATCATTTCCTATTAACTATAATGTCACGTAGTAGACATTCAATATGTCTAAATAAACTCACGAAAATGATAAAGAGCATGTTCATTATCAATCAACATGTTAGACTTAGACAAGAGCATATATGTTGTTACATTTCTATAAGAGTATCAAACTGTATTTGTAGACTAAAAACAGATCTTATAATCATTAGAAAGAAAACATAGGTTGCCTAAAATGTAAATGACAAGCCGAATGTATGTTTGGATGCTAATTGCCTACAAACATTCAATATTCTGAATCCTCTTATGTCGTTGCGTATCAAGTATCAGAACAACATGGTACAATACATACCAAGCTAAAGACTAGAAGATACATGCACAACACACGATACTTAATTCTACACCTCCAGAGCATGGCAACTGTATACACCAAGTCGTGGCGGAAAAGAGAGATGAGGGGGAGGGACGGTAAATGTATTTAAATGAAATATTTTAAAGAACCTTTTTGGCTTCTGTATGCGTAGAAAAAGATCCGGGTCGTCTTTATTGCAAACACACGAAGATTACAAGTGCCGGGACCCGGGGACTCGGGGGTAGTGAGCCTGGTGCGGCGAATATTTGATCAAGAGATTGTGAGAGAGATCCTCTGGAGGGTCCCTTTGATCCGCGTCTCCACGTGGTATTCGTGCAAGAGCTCTGAAGGGGCTGCCCATGACAGAGGTCTTTACAGGGTGAGGGTTCTTTGAGAGGCTAAGGAATATCCGCCGTTGCTTTTGTCCCTTCCGTGCTTCGCGCTTTCTCGGCTAGGGGTTTTCGGCGTCGCTCCTTGGTCTTCGTGTCTTCCTCGCTCCTTGCTAGACCTTGGCGTCTTTGATCGTCGGTTCGCGGCGTCGATCGTGCTTTTGGCGTCGGCTTTGGCTTTGACTTTCGGCTTTGGCTTGGCTTTGGCGTGGCTCTGGCTTTTGCTTTGCTTTGGCGCTTGCACTTGGACGTAGACGGGCGGAGACTTGCGATGCTTTCGTTCTTTCAGACTTCGCGTCGTATCGGCTAGAACGTGCGGTGCTTTTGCTCGTGACCGGCGTAGTCGCTTGGATTTGGCACTTGCGTTGCTTTGGCGCGGGCTTTACCGGGGCTTTTGCTTTGGCTTCCCGCGTTGCTTTTGCTTCGGCGTCGACTCGATCTTCTCCTCGAACGGCGGTGGCTACTTCTTCAAGGCCTCTGGCTTCCTCAACGGTTATGGCGTCGGCTTAATTTCTCTTCTTCTCCGGGCTCCCTTGGCTTGATCGGAGTTGAAGGCTTTACTTCGAAGACGACGGGTGTAGCGTCGGCTTTGTTTCTCTTCTTCTCCGGGCTTCTTTGGCGTGATCGGAGTCGAAGGGTTCCTTTGAAGACGACGGAAATAGCACCGATCTCCGTGCGATGGTTGCAGCGTCGGCTTTGCTTTGAAGACGACGGGTGTAGCGATGCTTCGGGTGTTCCTCTCCAAGCTTTCTTCTTCGTGGATGGAGCGGGCATTTGTCGAAGGCGACGGGGTAATGACGCTTCGGTCTTCTTCTCCGGGCTTTTGGGCTTGATCGGAGTCGAAGGCTTGTTGGAGACGACGAGGTGATGCCGCTCTGATCTTCTTCTCCGGCCTTTGCTTCTGGCGTCTTCGGAGTCGAAGGGCTCTTCTTCTCCGAGCTTTCTTCTTCATGCACGGAGTCAAAGGCTTGATCTTCTTGTGCAAGGGTCTTCACATTGATGAGGGCTTTCAATGGACTAAGCCGGTACCGAAGGGATAGGCTTGCCCATGCCTCGTGAAGCCTTGGGTCGATGAAGAGCGTGTCTCCTCTTCTGCAGAGCTTCCTCGCTTCGTCTTCAGCTTTCGACTTCTTAAGCCTTCCCCCTCCCCCTCTATTTATAGGTGAAGGGGGGAGGGGAGAGATATGGGATGTTTATTTGAATCCCTTTCATATCTCTCCCATAACTATCCAAGATTTATTCTTCAATTGAAGAGGGGAATAAACCTTTATTTGCTTTCCTTTTCTGGCGGGGTAATTATGGCTCAATCATTTTTGGATTTATTTTGAATCTTGCACATAAAGTCGATGGCGACCCGGCTTCGTTTCTTATCCGTCGGATCGAGGGATCGGCGCAGATCCACGCTTATGTAGACGTCATACGCAACCTCCCCCCGCGCATGGCGGTATTTGTTTCCTATAGGGGTGCCGGGTGGGCCCCACTTGAGGATGGGCCCACCCGCCCCCCTTGCTTGGCGCAGGTCGGGTCCGGGTCCCAAATGTGTGTCGGGTTTGCCTTCGCATTGGTGCATGCAAGTCGGGTCCGGGCCCGAGTGTATGTCGGGTTTGCCTCCGCATTGGTGCATGCAAGTCGGGTCCGGGCCCGAGTGTATGTCGGGTTTGCCTCCGCATTGGTGCATGCGAGTCGGGTCCGGGTTAGACACAATTTGTGTGTCTACAACTTCAGAGCAAAAACATGAAATCTAAAAGATCAAATAGATGCATCTGATGAGGGGCAGATGCAAGAAAAGAAGACACCATTTTTTATAACAATGAGCAAAGAAGATCAAGTTCGATGACATGATTTAAAAGAATGGCAATGATCAATTAGCTTAGATCACTTTATAGAAGATCTGCATTAATGACCAAATATATTGTGTACAAAAAGTTCGCACTGCCGTTGTTAGGGTTAGGTGGCTTAAGGCCTAAAAAACACTTTATATATATATATATATATATATATATATATATATATATATATATATATATATATATATATATATATATAGGGAAGGGATACTCTTACTCATGGCCTCTTACTCATATAGTTACCTATGATCCGGGCCGTACATTAGATCCCGACGTACGGTTCGGATTAGATGGGGAGTTAAAGCAATGGTGTCCGCATTAAATGCTCGTATAAAAAGCCCTCATTAAAAGCCCGTATTTAATGCGGACACCATTGCTTTAACTCCCCATCTAATCCGAACCGTACATCGAGATCTAATGGACGGCTCAGATCATAGGTAACTATATGAGTCAGAGGCCATGAGTAAGAGTATCCCTCCCCTATATATATATATATATATATATATATATATATATATATATATATATAAGTAGCCTCGGATGCTTAGTGCAAAGGCCCAAGTGTCCAATAGCAGGCCCGATCGAATAAAATTTCATGAGGCTTATGCCTCGGGGACGCCTCGTTGCTCACATGTGAGGTGAACGCCTCACAAAACTCACTAAACTGAGGCGTAAGCTTCTAAATCTCCATATGTGGCTTAAACCTCGAGGCATTTTCTATGTACCTCGCCTCGAGGCGTAAGCCTCGAGCACCTTAAGGAGTGGTTTTTTAAATGTCATGACTGGATAGTTGGTTTGTCACTTCATTTGTGAGAAAAATAAGAGTAAAGAATCAACATTACTTCCACCACCAAGCCAAATGGAAAAGATAACAGTTATCAAAAAGTTAATGTTTTCATGTCTGCGCACCATCTTGCAGATGAACCTTTAAGATATTCTAGCTAAGTGGTTTCATTATTGTTACGTTGTTTCAATGAGGCTACCTTTATGGATTCTGTGTATCTAGCCCTAGATTATTTACTCAGGCGGTCAGGCCCATACTTATAACCGGTGAAAGATGGATACACAAGCTTCTTGCACTTCCAAGGAGAGAGAGGGCTGAAGATTTTGACAAGCTTCTTAAAGGATCAGAGCTGTGCCCCGAGCACTAGGTAAAGAGTTATTACAAGCACTAAACCAAATGGCCATATTTTCTCGAGGTACCTTAGTTATTTCAATAGGCACTTATAGCATAACCTAGTTAGACATTGTGTGGCTATTGGCTATATTACACATCTCCTCCATAACATTCTCTATCTCTTATTACTTCTCTCCTCTACATCTCTGTAGTCTTATTTTAGTGTGATCAAGGATCTTTTCCTTTATTATTTCTTTACTATATCCCATTGTCTCAAAATCAAAAAATACTAAAGAAAGAAACCACATATTGGATAGGTTTCACCCTTCTACTGACTATGGAAATAAATTTAACACCAAAATATGAAACCTAAGTTTAAAAATAATATTTTATTACAAATCAGTGAAAACCAACTCTATCTATGTGCCAAGGCTGTGATTCAGTTTGTGGCATTTAATGTCATTCCACATTGAAGATAATTGTCACCCCATGTTGGTCTTTTTTGCATTGCATGTACTTGAGGTCTGAAGGAGCAAAGGATTAGTACCTATCCGAGTCTATCATCACAAGCCATTTGTCATCATCCTATATCGATTTTACTTTGGAACTATGAGAGCAAGAGCAGTCAATGTCCAATGATACGAGGTCAAAACTACAAACGACATTTCAAGGGCGATATTTTCAGACATTTAATTGACATACCTTGTTCTGCAGCTACTCTGATAGCATTAATGTTTGCAGTCCCATTTATCTTATACATATGAGAATTCGATCCAAAGCCTCCAACACATGATATCTGTGAAGAGTAGAAGTCAATTATAACAATACACAATAGAATAGAATTTCATATACAAATACTGCATTACACTAGGATCACATTAACTCCAGGTAATAAGTAATATTTATTTTTGTAAAAAGTAAGAGCTGGTTCAACAAGTTGAGCCACAATTTAATTGATTTTTCTAATTTCAGATGACTAGATGATTTTTTTTTCCTTTTCTTAAAGGGGTTGTGGGTAAAAATCAGATTCACACACACAAACTCAAGAGTTGAGTGCCATCGCATTGAAAGAGAAGATCAAGAAAAAAAGAAGAAGAAAACACACAAGAACACGTAAATGTACATGGAAAACCCTCTTCAATCAAGAGATGCCGAAGGAAACAAATATAGAATGCCTCAAATAATATAGATATGTCACATCTAAGGATATATGATATATATATATATATATATATATATATATATATATATAGGGCACGGATATTCTTACTAATGGAATCTTACAAATCGCCTTTTATGGGGAGGGAGGTTTCAGAATTTGATGAAACTTGGTGGGGATGCTCTCTATGGCAAGTTGATCATCCTCATCAAAAATCATCAAATTCTATAACCTCTAGGGGCATCAAATGTTAAAAGCTTTATCGACCGTTCATTTTAACCGTTAATTTGAATAACATATTTGATGCCCCTAAAGATTATAGAATTTGATGATTTTTGGTGAGGATGATCAACTTGCCATAGAGAGCATCCCCACCAAGTTTCATCAAATTCTAAAACCTCTAGGATAGGTAAAAGGCGATTTGTAAGTTTCATTAGTAAGATTTCATTAGTAAGAGTATCCCTCCCCTATATATATATATATATATATATATATATATATATATATATATATGACTTACCACAGATATCTCTTCTTCTTCTTTTTGAGCAATTCCTCTCCGAGGAGGAGAGGATGGAGTTAAACCATAGCCCAGGCTGTATTATTAAAATAGAAGAGAAAAAATTACAAATTACAAAGGAAATGGCTTATCTCCTTGGAATGCCTAGAGGAGAAACCAGCAAACCAACTTCTAACAAAAACAATAAAGTTGCTCCACGTCATCTCTATAGAAGAATCATTGCTCGAGAAAAATCTCGAATTGCGTTCTCGCTAAATACCCCAACATAAGAAGATTATTAGGAAGTCCCATGCTGGTTGCAGACTCCTCTTAACTCACCTAGCTCTGCACAAAATCCAAAGCGAACGAATGGACCTCGGGTGGCCCTTGATCTTGAAACGATGTTTCAGCAGTTGCCAGAGTTTCTTTGAGTAGTTGCAGTGCAGAAACAAGTAATTGACATCCTCCCTATGAGAGTTATAGAGGGTGCATGACAGTTCTTGGGCATTTTGGTTATTCCTCCTACACAGATTGACTCTGGTGAGAAGTCGTTCCTAAATGGCAAGCCACATAAAAATTCTAGTCTTGAGAGGAGCAAGGGATTTCCACAGATACTTTGCAATGGGGCAGACTATCCCCCCGACGTTGAAGAAACAGTAGAAGGACCTAACTGAGAAGACACATGAGGGGCCCCATTTCCAGCTAATCAAATCCCTGGAAACGTCAATAGAGAATGAACCCAGGATTTGATAGAGGCCAAGGAATTAGCCCCGAAAACATATATATTTTACCTCAAATACCTCAGATATCTCATGCGCCAGATAACTCATGCCTCATATATCTTATTCAACAGATAACTCATGCTTCAAATAATTCATGCCTCGGATAACTTGTTTCTCAACATTGTGGTGATGATGAGGAATTTTTAACAAGGTTTCCTCTTATTCTCAGCCTAGTCTCATTACTAGGACTTTTTTCTTCAATCGGTGCTCCTTTTTTATACATTCCATCATGCCTTCTTCCTTCACATATAAAGATGTTTACTGCTAGCTTTACATCCTTATTTGTCAAGTATCCTGCCACCGCCAATGTTATCTTGTTATGTGTTATCTTGTGCCTATTGCAGCTATCTCGCATAACTCCTCACAATAACTACACTAAGACCCTTAGATGTTTGCCATCACTAATATGCCACGTGCTTTTATATAATTTTCTGCCAGTAACCGTCAATCAGTACTCTCATCTCATGCGATTAGATATTGCAATATTCTTTGCTTCTCATTATCCAAATATCCCATTCCAAAACAACTGGTTGCTCAAAACTTCTACAATATCCAAATACTACTCCCTTCAATATGTCTATCACATCACATGTTGTCATCTGAGACTGCCACATGTATGTTTATTTTTATGCACCTACAAGGGGAAAAGTTGTTTGTCTAAATCATTTATAACATCCCACCCCACACAGACATGATATTGTCCGCTTTGTCTGTGCTTGCACAAGGACTTCCCAGGAAGTCACCCATCCTAGAACTACTCTCGCCCAAACACGCTTAACTATGGAGTTCTTATGGGATACGTTGCGGCTCACAGTTTTCAAACATGTCATATTTGTTTGAGATGGAATATTATTTTTATAGCCCATAATCTCTTTCTCTCCAAGCGATGTGGGACTAATTCGTGGCCTTGTATACCTCACCCATCTTGGCTTTCCCCGGCTATTGGCTATTGGCTCTCCGATCTTGATCATCACATCATCATAAGCATTAAATATCTATCCCATTAAGATGGGGTCGACTATGGACCAAAATTCCAAGTATGATGGCTCTAGAAAAAAGATTGAAGAAATTTTCTCACAAGCTATCAACATGACATGACATCACCCCTCTAAGATTGGTTTTGAAAAACTAACCACGTCAACCTACCAAGAGAGGGACCAGAGGAGAAAGCCCAGACAACCATTTGGCAGAAAGAGAGACCTCTATAATTAGCTACGTAGCGTTTAAGCTCAAGCAGCCAGGGAGCCTTCAAAGTTCCCTTAGAAAACAAAAAAATCTAGAAAAAAAAAGGCAAGACTCTCAAGGCATTCCCACAAAGAAAAGATTCACAACACTCAACATAAAGAACAAGAACAGAGATCAGGACTCAAACAAAGGTACTATTATAGTAGAAAAAAAGACCAAAAAAGACGCACTCGCAAGACAAGAAAAGAACTACACTTGTCTCATCCCAATACTGTTAAAATCTTCCTCCGCAATTACAGCCAACTCTATGACCTTACTTGTAATCAAGTTCATCTTCAGTAATATCTTTTTTCTGCAACCAAAACTCCTGGATATCCTTTTTGATCCGAAAAAATGTACAAGAAAGCAAGGGAAAACGTATGAAAAAAACATATGTGGGTGTGTTTTCTCAATGCGAGGATTGTTTTTGGTTCCAGAAATAAGGAGATGAAGGAAAAGATACTAAGAGAAACTTGTTCTCTATAGTACAACTATGAGCAGAAAATAAAGGGGAAAAGAAGAAAACATGAAAGTTGAAGGACATAAACTTTCTTATAAAAGGGACGGCTTTTGCAGATGAAAAGGAAAAAAACTAACAGAACTTCAGTATCCCAGAATTATAAGACGCCCCATCTTCATGAGCGCACCACAAGCACTTCCAATATAAACCCACACCATCGCCACCAGCTGCCCCTGTTGCTACCATTCTTCCTATAATTTAGGAAAAGAAAGCATGGATATAAAAGGTTGATATGTGAATACTTCATAGTCTAAGTTGGGAAGCAATTTATAGATCTATTAACCACATGAATAGCAAATCATAGCAAACCTTTTTCTCATGCTCAACTATATCTTTGATTCATAAATTTAAAGAACCCTACACTGAAAGAATTTTGTGGCCAAATTTTTTTCCAGACAAAAGCTTGTATAGGTATGCTACATGTGTCGGAGCAAATAGAACAAAGTTTAAAGTAAGAACCACATACCACAGAAGTAACACCATTGATAGCATCCTTCCATGAATCAGGTAGAAGAAGATTACCTGCCAAATGACATATAATCCTTATAGTTCCATGAAAATGTGATTCCAAGAAAATACAATACTCCGTTTTACAAAGTTCAACCTTGGTGCCACACAACCCTATCAGCCCAAGGTTCCCGTATAGATGACCTTCCAGATCTGAAAAACAAATAGAAGTATTTTCTTTGTGAAAATGCTACAAGTTAAAAAGAACACGGTAGGCCTGTTACCTTCTGTCAAGCATGTAGGTACAGACAAGACAACAATAAACACTAAATTCAAGTCAATATGAAAGCAGTAAACTAAAACAAAATATTTGTGGCTAGAGAAGTTAACAAAATACGCATTGAATGTAAGTCATGATTAGATTTCTCAACCAAATACAATTTCTATATAATATATGATTCATTAAGTTCGTTCTTAAGTTTATTAGGAGTCTAAACTAATTCAAATAACTTATTTAGGTTATTTCTCGGAGTATCTCTTGTCATTTATAAGTGAATTTGAAGCCCTTTTTGTATAGGAAAGTATCCAAACTAGTCCCATTTTGATATTATATTACTTATAGAAAAGTTATAGTTATTGGGCGATTGAGTTTAGGCTTGATTTTAAGGTCTAAAATCTATATACACATGTCAGACAATGAATCAACATGAATTTTATGAATACGATTTCAGAAATTCTCTCTTTTTCTCCAAGGAAGTGTCGATTGATGGGATATATATATATCTAACAACCTTAGTGTTCAAGGCTTGTGCCAACTATTTGGGATCAGCTTTATGAATCCATCGTCGCCAATAATTTCTTTTGAGGGTTACCTTTGTCGTCATGATTATCTTTTCCATATCTTCACTCACAGCTTCCATCCATATTAATTTAGGCTTTCCTCTCGTCTTTTTTTTACTTAAACATAGAGCAGTCTCTCTCCCAACTGAAGACTACATTTCTCTGCTGTGTTGCCCATACCATCTCAATTGGTACGCCACTTCATAATTAATTTATACGGCATCTTCTGGTGTAATCATTGCTCACCTATCCTTCTTAACTTTACCCCACATCCACCTCACTACTCTCATCCCTTCAATACTAATATTGTGTGATTTGAACTCCTTATTTCCAAACATTTTTAAATAGGCAATAATGCAAGCCGTATTATCATCCTACACTTTTACTCAACAAAATTTCACTCAAACTATGGCTCTGATTCCACATCTACTTGAATTTGAACTCCTGAACAATTTGAATAATAGAAAATATAATTTGGACAGTTACAGTTAGTTCGAGTCCTGATGAGGAATTTTCACTAGATGATAAAATAAAAAGGTAACCTTTTCGGCTCCTTTAATGGAAGGAACCAAACCAAATTTCAAAATGTAAGCCCCATTGCCATTATCTGCCTTCTTATCCCTTGGTTTTCTCAATTCTTTCGTCAAGTTAATCAAGCACATTGACCATCAATCCATCCTCATTGACCAGAGAGAACTCAAAGTTCTAAGTCGGAACATGAATTGACTAGATGGATGGTGTGCTTATACATGTATGAATCTATTGTACTGATACAATATAAGAAGAGTATATCATAGGCCTTCATACTCAAAGAAATATGCAGTTGACAAATGAATTAGGTGCACTTTTTTAAGAGCACAATACCTGCTAAGACTAGAAACTGACAAGCCTTGCTCCAACGCCTCTTTGCAAACATGTGAACCAACAAAACCATTTCCACCCAAAACAAGCAACTGAAACAAAAGGTAGATCAGGAAATACTTGGACTAGAGTTAACAATGAATCTAAAAGAATAGACAACCTTATCAGACGGAGGTGGCGGCACATTTACTGTCTCTGCTTCCTCAATTTTGAAGGGTTCATCTAGATGGTTCGAATCAGTGGACAAAAACCTCCCATTTCTTAATATACCAAATGTACTGTACGACAATATAACATAATCACAAAGTTAGATAATCAAGAATTCATCAAGTTGGCAAAAGGAAATTTCTTCTCAAGATTTATTGTATTTGACATAAGAAGCTTTTGTAGCCAAACCAAAAAGCTCAATAATAAGGGTTAAGCGAGAAGCCAAACCATGTATGTGACCGAAAAATTTAGACATCATAATATATGTGGAACTAAAATAGTTGTGTGAACTTTTAAGACTAAAAAGAAAGAACATAATGCAATGAATTATAGGACCCTCAGGTCAATAATGCCTGGCTCAACCCTTCACTGCTGCCTGAGCAGGCCTACTGAGTTCACATCTACAGCCACAGTTGGAGAAAGCCAAATGGGCTATCGGGCTGGTCCAACCTTTTGACAACCCTACAAATTGACAAGCTGTAATGTTCCTGTTATTCAGACATGTCTAGGAGGTAAATTTTGAATCGCATATAAGAGGAATGCTATTGAAAAATAGTTAGAACATTTCAAAATATATGCAATTTTGTCAAAGCATGTGGCCTCAAGTCCCTCGTAAATCTCCCTTTGATTTATGTGGGCTAGTGATGCAGGTTCAAAGTTCAAACACAAGCAGTTCACAAAATCCATAAAAGCAATTAAATGGATATGACTGTTCCACAAAGAAGCCTTCTGAAGAACTTCTTCAATCCCCCCCAGAAACGCTCAATTGACTCTGGAAGAGAGAGGTAAGGTTTAAATATTGGTCAATCATTAATGATAAACATATCTCAATGCATCCAATGCAACTTTAAGTTGAATGAGGAATCTAAGTATAGAATTTTAGTTCGATTTGCTATTCTTGTTTGTGTGGGATTTATCCAGCTTGTCTTGTTGTCTTAGAGCCCTAGTACAAACTCAAGTAGACCTTGTTAGGGTGATTTCATGTAATTTCATTGGTCAAGGTTGTTTCTTTTTAGTTTCATGGTTTTGATAAGTTAAAGGGATTGAGTTTTTTTCCATATTTTAAGAGCATGAGATCTTTAGGTCTTACAAATTAAATTTTAAGAATGGTTTCTATTTCCTTAGTAAGCTTAAGTCTGTGGATTCCACATGTCCTTATGTTACAGATCTATACTTCTTTATATATTCTGTTCTTTTCTGAGCTTATAAGACCAAAGAACCCTTGGATTAAAGCTGCAGCATTTGCCTACCAAGCCTACTGTACATGGACACCAGTACGGTCGTCACATGCTGCATTGTAAAAGCAAAGTACCTAGTCAGGCACGCAGGTCACGATTAACACAGTTCGGTAGGCATTAGAGCTTTAAAACTTATGGTATGTGGATGGCTACGGATGTACCATGCAGTGTCGTGAAAGCAAAGACATGGGCTACAAGTTTCAGAGCCCTATAAAGAAATTAAGTGGGTTTAAGCAAATTTTATTTTTCTTTTTGAATGGCAGGAGAACACTGCTTGGACTATTAAATGGTAAAAGCAAATGGAAAACGACCATTTCCTGATTCTCACCCCAAATGTCCATCAATTCTGAAAACCAGAGGTCTTAGTAAAAAGTGTATACGAAGGAAGCAGCATAGTGCCATAGACCCAGGCTAACACAACCAACAAAACCTAGACCCATTAATGTAAAATGTCTATAATAGAAACCTGGAAGAAGGAACACGATCATGGATAAAAACTCGGTAATACCAGAAATGTGTACCACAGTACCAGCTATCACTCAATCTTCAATCATCATTGGTAGACTCCTCTATCTTGAGGATTATCTTTCAAACTTGGCATTTCTTTTTTAATTAAAGCATCAAGCTGAAGCATTTGGAAGTAATGCATATTTGACATCCTCACTTACTTCTGCCTCTCAGCTGCTGCCACAACAGAAACTCATAGGAACAAGAGGAAATACGTCATCTGTAATGCTTAAAGAATCATATACCATTGTTTTTTCATTAAGGAGCATCCAATGAATAGTTCATCTCTAAATTCCTCAGCATGGAAACAGAATCTACAAGCCGTACAATCACCCATATCTCAACTTTTTTATATACTCCAAGAATTTTTACACCACAACCAAAGGAAAATGATGAGGACATCACCAAAAGTTCTCCACACTTCAACATGTACCAGCACAAACGATCCAGGATCACCCAACCCATGTCATTGTGGCTCGGCGAGTAGCCCGACAGGCTCTTTCAACAGACAGGCCCATCCTTCGTTGGGTCTTTATGCATTTGCTTTATTTATTTATTATGTAAACATTGCTGTTATTTATACTCTTGTTTTCATTAAGGTGGGTTTAGTCCCATACCGCCAATGTGGTTTTTTTATTTTGTTTTACAAGTTTATATAAAGGCTTGCT
This sequence comes from Chamaelirium japonicum, assembly GCA_947650365.1. NCBI lineage: Eukaryota > Viridiplantae > Streptophyta > Magnoliopsida > Liliales > Melanthiaceae > Chamaelirium > Chamaelirium japonicum. The sequence continues at coordinate 49,052,017 of OX393560.1, forward strand.
AGTCATTGTAAGGTTTATCGGGAAGGATGATCAAAGACTAGGGCAAGAAGCTCCAAACCGGTGAAAACCGATTTAAATATCCCGCTCCTTATCTCTCTCTCCCTGCCTAACCCTAGCACCCCCCCCCCCTCACTTTTCTCACTTTCTCTTCTCTCCCTCTCTATGTCTAGCCCCCCTCTCTCTCCTTCTCTGCCTCTTTGGGTCCACAGCAAGTCACCAGCCACTCGGCGGGCTACAAGCAAGTTGTTGGTCACCCGTCGGGCAACCAATCGACTGTCGGCCACCCCCAAGGCCACCAATCGTCGTCGGTAACTCGTCAGGGCTCTAACAAGCCTAGTGACAACCATTCGTCACCGATCCGACTTCTTGGGTCTCCTTTCTAGTATACCTCTATCCTGAGTCCACTTAACGACTCAGTCAGCATCACCGGAGCACAAATTTGCGTTATTGGGGTCTACTGAATCATCAACAGAGCATGAGACACTCATTCAACGAGGTCTCAGCTGATCCGATCAATGCATACGAATTGCAAGGTACCCGTATCCATCTTTTGAGGTATTCCTTTGGCCCTCCCATTATCTAAATCCTAGAACTTAATTTATTTGTCTTCCTTACTGTCGTTTGGGTAGATCCGAAACATTACATAAGCCTACGCCATTGGTAGGAATTTTTTGAACCTGATAAAATCTATTTCAATCCTTATGCTTATTTGAGACCTCCCTGATTAATAGTTGGAAACCCTAACCTAAAGGAGTTATTACTTCCCTCCGATCAGAACTAGAACCCTACCGTAGGAATGCAATCACCCCAGTATCACATACTAAATCTAGACTTTCAACCCAGCGTGAAATCGATGAAAACAAATTAAAATTTAAAATATTTTGAGATTGATCCCTTGCACGTCGGTCATGCACCAGTTTGGTCTGAGAACGACTAAGTCGGTTAGTATGTTGTTGGTGTATGACCACCCATAGTGACAAGGTCTACAACCCAACCATGGATCCAATGCTCAAATGATAAAAGCCATTGCGGCTATCAGTCTATGTAGTCAAAGTCGGTAGTCGGCCCTAGTCGGCCAAGGGCCGACTAGGACTAGTCGGGACTAATTCGGGACTAGTCGGCCAAAACTTATTCTAACCCCTCCCCCCCTCCCTAAACATATATGATATATGAACTAGCATAAATGTTAATAAGTATATGATATTAGTCGGTTAATAACAATACATACCTTCACACTTCACAGCATGGGTATAAATATATAAGTAACAGTCTAACATAACACAGTTGTATTGGCTTCATGCCCATGTCAAAAGACTCAGAACTAAGAATTCATCACAATATTTGTTTGATGATGTTTAATCAGTGAACAACCCAATTTTAATTATAGGGTTATATGGATATCAACAAATAAACTAATTATTTGTCTATGTTTTTATCTGAGATTCTCAGGTGCTCAACAGATGATTACAGGGAAGAGCCATAGTTGTGAGTCTTGCAACTCAAGACTTTGAGCCAATGTAAAAAAATACAAACAAAATTGCTTGCAAAGACTCATTTCAAAAAAAAAATTTGCTTGCAGAATGTTGCCTGGGGACTAGTCGGCAGTCGTTAGTCGGGGACTAGTCGGGCTAGTCGGGTCTAGTCGGGGACTAGTCGGGGTTCCGTCCAGCAATGATGGAATCGAAATTAATCGGTCGGCAAAATGCCGCCCAGGGACTAGTCGGGGACTAGTCGCCGACTAGTCCCGACTTTGATAGCATAGCTATCAGTCAACAACTAACCAAAATCAACCGTCTTAGTGAAGTAAATACAAACCTCACTCCACGCGTGGGATGCGTTAAGGTGACCGTGAATGACCTTCGAAATGGCCACGATGTTCGAGTTTCATTTGCAGATGAACCACAACTGGATCATGGGTACGATCCACGAGATCGAAAAAACCACCACGACCCGGAAAATGTTGATGAATCTACCATATGCAACATCAAGATTGAGGCTCCGAATTTCGATGGTCGTTTGCATCCCAAGGCATTCCTAAATTGGTTAGCAGAAATGGACCACTATTTTCAATGAGACAATTTGTCGGAAGATCATAAATTAGATTTGCTAAGATGAAGTTGATCGGGCCAACCAAGCTCTATTGGAACAATGTGGACACTAATGGCAAGAGGAAGACAATTACCAATTGTTGATTGGGTCAAAATGAAAGAAAAACTTAAGGAAAAATATCAGCCTATTTCTTATAAGCAGTGTATGCTTGACCAATGGCATAAATTAAATCAAGGTTCCAGACTAGTCACCGACTACACTGCCAAATCTGATGAGTTTTTAATGCAAAGCTAGGAAGCATGGACACTTCTCCAGGCCTCCCGTACCCGTGTCGGACACGTGTCGGACACCGACACTCATCGGACACTCGCCGGACACGCACCGGACACGCATGTACCGTGTCCTACGTGCTTCCGGGAGCCAGACACGGTCGGACACTCCTCGGACACTCGGGACACTGCGGGTTGACGGACTGTTTGATATAGGGTCGGGTTATAAGCTATGGTGATTCAGTTTTGGCTTCAACCTATCTGATCCTTTGAGATTATAACCTCAGATAAACTGAATCGCAGCCGTTCTTTTGCATGCTATTTGGGCCCGAGTGTGATTCACTTGTCAGGATGGTTATGATGGACGGTTACAATTTAGGTTTGGCTTTAACTTATCTTATCCTCTGAGGTTTTAGATAGGTTGAAGTCAAAATTGAAGCACAACCATTATTTTCCATACCATTTAGAGCTGTCTGTGATTCACCGATCGGATTGGATATAACTAACGATAGTAATTCAGTATGCATTAAATTTTTATTTTAGTTGTTTTCTATGAGATTTTTTCGGTTATTGAAATATATATAAATTGCAAACACACATAAAATATAAATTTAGAAATATAAATTTATTTTGCTGTGTCCCCGCCGTACCCGTGTCCTCCTTTTTTAGGAATTGCCGTGTCGGCGAACTCGTGTCGTGTCGTACCCGTGTCCCCGTACCAGTGTCAGTGCTTCTTAGATGCAATATAATGCTCAAGAAGACATCGGTATAACCTTGTCTAGGTTTTGGTCAAGTCTGCATGGGGATCTACAATAGAAGCTCATCTTGTGTGAAACGGAGAAACCCACTCCTTGAAACACGCTTATTACATAGTCCAAGATTTGGAGTAGTACCTCAAAACTGCTCCTCCTAAGCACTTTGAATATTGTGGACCAGACAACAAGACCGCGACCGGTAACCAGCCTTTTGGCCACCAACCCAATGCCCCTAGTCTTTCCAGTCAAAGATATCATAAAGGCAAGGGAATGGCAAACGATGCACCCCGAGGTCCGCACGATCAGTGTTTCAAGTGCCAAGGGTATGGTCATTTTGGTGGCCGGTGTCTTTCCAAAACCACGTTCAAGAACCTTGTCATCGAGGAAGACGACAAGAGTCAAGGAACTTAAAGGAGGAAATTTATGATCCTGGTGTAAACCTGAATGATTCGACGAAACTGAAAATTGTGTAGCATGCATCAGGTTAGATAATAACTTTCCCTTGACAATCGTGAGATGCACCCTGGCGCAACGAAAAGAAGATGACGACTGGCGCCACAAATCTATATTCTGTATTTATGTGAAGTATGGTGAACTCACGTGCAAGCTACTTATCGATAGCGGTGGATGTGTTTACGTCTCCAACAACACCATCAAGTGGCTGCAATGGGCGTCGGTATTGCACCCAGATCCCTATAAGATGTCATGGTTGAAAGTACATCAATACCTATCACTGAGCGGTGTCACATCCAAATTCGGTTTGGGTGAAAAGGTCTAGGGTGACACAATGTCCATGGATGTAGGGAGGCCCTGGCTATATGACAATGACGACACCATCTTTGGGAAGACCTATTCTTGTTCCTTTGTCCACAACGGCAAGAAGATTAGGCTAAATCCCAAACCACCAAAGCCCCTGGTTCCAGCAATGGTAATGACTAGAAACCCGAGAAAAGGATTCACGCTGTGACCCCTGGTTCCGGCAATGGTAATGACTAGAAACCCGAGAAAAGGATTCACGCTGTGAGTCCCACGGAGTTCGAATGTGAAATGGGCAGGAGTCGATCGCCTTTGCTTTAGCTGCAAAGCAATCTGTACAGGTCAAACCAATCTTGAAGAATTTGGGGGTATTTTCCCAGAAGACCTCCCAAGTGACCTTCCTCGTATGCATGACATTACACTAGCGTATGAATCCTAAGGAACATGCTGAACTCAAAAGATAAGTAGACGAACTCCATGAAAAGGGGATTATCAGTGTAAGCCTCAGCCCAAAAAGGATTATTCACTAATTATTCATTCTTCCTTTTATTACTATTATTATTTTTTTCTGTTTTGGGGGCTCAACTCCCCTTTTTGCTCTCGGGAGAATCCAAAAGCATGCAGTTGTATCGAACAATTGTTCAACATGGATCAAACATGAGATAATTGTGAGACAAAACATGGGCAATTCACCACAAGAAATTGAATTCCGGCAGTCGAAAATCCTGAAAATTTTATGCAGAAAAAAAGGGAAAGATGGGTGTTTTTCGTTCTGTCGGGGTTTACCAGAGTCGAGAGAACGGGGATGGCGACTGCACCAAACGCGACACGATCGTCCTCATCTGGGTCGCCTCTCTTTTGCCTTGCCAATTCGTCGAAACCCCACTTTATAATGAGATGTTGGCTCTTCGGCAGAGGGATCTCGCGCAACAATGACGAGCTTTTGCACCACTTTTAGAGAGAGAGAGAGAGAGAGAGAGAGAGAGAGAGAGCAAACAGATGGCAGAAAAGAAGAGGGAGAGAGAGAGAACAGATGGCACAAAAGAGTGCCAAGTCTCACGGTACGTGCGGCTCTGGGCTGCGGAACGCGGCCAGAGCAAGGGCTCAATTAGGCCTGCAACTTGGGCGGGTTGGACCCGACCCAATCCAAATCTAACCCGAATTTTGAGCCGATTTGGATTGATGTATTTAAAGCTTATGTTGGGTTAGGGTTGAAAAAATATAACCCGAGTTGAATTTGGGTCGGGCTCGGGTTGAGGGATCAGGCAACCCGACCCAACGTCGGGCTCGTGTTGAGGGGTCGGGTTGCCCGACCCAATCCGAACTCGAGTATTCCTGTATGTTTTTGAGTCTTCAATATATTTATACAATCGCAATCATTTCGAATATTTATGTTGAATAGTCGCAATCACAATCATCCTTTTCATCCAGCGCCATATTATTCTTTTCATGTTGCTTATCAAATAAAGGCATTATCAAATGTCCAGTAAATTGCACACATTGTAGAAATGCAAAAAAAAAAGTATACATTAGTGTTAGCAAGTATAAGTTTTTTTTTAATTTTTTATCTTCAAATGTCAAAATTTTAAACATTGATTGGAAATAAGTATACCCAAACCCAAACAACCCTACCCGTTCTACCAACTTGGGCTAACCTGAGCCCAACCCGAGCGTGAAAAATTTTGCTTGGGTTGGGCTTGGGCTAGGTATCTCAGGTTGGAGGTTGGGTTCGGTTAGGGTTAGGGTTGAGGGTTTTAGCACTTGGGTTGGGCTTGGGTTGACCCCCAATCCGACCCAGCCCGCCCGAGTTGTAGCCCTAGGCCCAATGAGGTCCTGAGATCAAAAGAAGGGAGGCTGTCGGTAACTGCTATTTATTATTTTCATAATGTTGTGAACATGACATCAACGACCTGGAATCGCACAAACAAACAAGACACAACGACCTTGGGGGAAGGTTCGCTCTACGGTGTCCATACCGGGAGTCCAACAGGAAACCTCTCCAACATGGGAGACAGGAAGACCACCAGACCAAGAGCCCGTTGGTAACTGTGGTTCAGCGATGAATGCATTAAAAGCTGATTTACATTTTATTGGTTTTCAATATTTTTCAGCATGTAAAATACGACACCTCGGTATAGATGATTGAAAATGTCTCTTTGTTTGTACCCCCACATAAAGCATTACCAATGGATGACAATGGCATGAACATTTATTCCCGTTAAAAGTGCCAAATTTTAAGTGAATTAAATGTAAGTTCGTAAAATATGTTTTATTAGAGGTTCATTCAAGTCAAAACAACAACTTTAAAAAAAAAAAAAAAGGAGAATGATAAAAAGGTGACTTCATCAAAAAAAGTAAGGAACATTCTCGACAATGTGGCGACTGCTCAGGAGGTCCTCATCCATTTGCGAGAGTTCAACAGCGAGGCGATGCTCCTCAAGCTGGACTTTGAGAAAGCCTTTGATAAGCTAGAATGGGTTTTTTGATGGAGACCCTTTGCCACAGAGGGTTTCCTTCTGGAAGGGGGGTTACCAGGGTCTCCTTGATTTTTTCGCTGCGGCAGCTGGATCTTTGTGGGCAACGGCTTGAAGGTGCAATTCTGGGAGGATATCTAGATTGGTGATCTCCCCCTGCGAACGTTGTTCTACAATTTGTATGAGCTAACTATCCTCAAATCGGCGATGATCCGATCGCAGGCCTCTGTTCGGGGGGGGGCTCCCGATCTGGCGGCCGAAATTCTCGAGCCCGTTCCTAACGGAACACCTCAAGGAGCTAGGCCAACTCCTGGACCTCTTGGGCACAATTAACCTCAACTTAGAGCCAAACAAGTCGGGTTGACGATGGACCGCCTCGGGGGACTTCTCCGTTTGCAGTTTCTACGAGCTTCTGAACTTCGGGGTGGTGACTTGCCCACAAACAAGGGCGATTTGGCGAGCCAAATGCCCTCTCAAGACGAGAATCTTCATGTTCCTCGCATTCAAAAACTGGATCTTAACCAAGGTAAGCCTGCTAAGGCGAAACCACCCGGAGGGTCTCACCGCCGACCTGTGATCTGTGCGGGCTGGTGGATGAGTCGACTGATTACCTGCTTCTGAGCTGCGGGTTCTCCAGGCAAGTCTGATCGCACTTTCTGTCGAAATTAGGTCTGCGCTCATCGCCATCCTCTGTGGAGCTTCTTTGGGGGACCTGAAGGCCAGGCATAGGAAGCTCCAGGGCCCTAACAGGCAAGGATGGGACATTTTGTCTATCGAAATTTCCTGGGCGATTTGGATGGAGCGCAACCGCAGGATCTTTCAGGGAAGGACAGGTTTGGCAGAAACGTCACCTCTCATGCCAAATCCCTGATCCCCTATAGGCGTGTAATGGAGCCTAGAAACCTCGTGATTTCCTCCTACAACTTTGTAATTAGCCCCTTCTGTACTCTTGCTTCTCTTTTAATAAATTGGTAGGGGTCTAAGCCGAACCCCCCCTCATTCTCTGAGAGGGATTTCTTAAAAAAAAAGGTGACTTGGTGAAAAGCCCTTTTTTAGATAAATATGCTTTTAAACTCCAATCCCCGACAATGTTTTGGTTTGAGCTCAAACCTATCTTGAAAAGACACTTTTACATTAAACCTTTGTTGACATGTTCAACCCCTATCAAATGACTAAAATGCCCTTTCTATTACCCATATATAGGAACCGAATTTATACTCTACTAACCTGAATTAATACTTCATAATCTACTATAGTGATTCTAGAGTATCCATTTAGATAATAGAGTATAAATTCGGTTGCTACTCCCAAATCAATGTTGCTACACTATAGTTGCTACAATTGTGGGTACCTAAAATTTTCACCCCCTTACTTGGCACCCCAAAGATAAGAACTTCTTTGGAAGACAGCTCTTGAAAATGAACGAAGGAGGATATAGAGTGGAACCCTCCCTTCCCCTAAAAAAATAGAGCTTGGTTGTAGAGCATAAGAGTAGTAGCCGACTATCTCTTCAAAAAAAGGGGCATGCTAACCTTACTTACCCAAGAAAAAGTCCTTTCAGAAATATCTGAAGGCAAGTACTTTATGATCGACTCTAGAATGACAGTTGTCCACAAAAAGAAGAGGTCAATCTTGCTCCACTTTACTTAATAGATAACCACATAGAAATAAGAAGACCAGCTTATAATGACGCATGTGAAGGAGACATATGCTCTCATAGTATTGGTAGGATTCACACCACCATATGTGAGGGGGCAGATGTCTTCAAACAATTGGTTAGAACTCCAGTGCCCTATGTGGAGAGACAGGTGCCTTAGCAAAAGAAAACACTCTCCCCTCCCTGGAAAGAGGCTATGAAAGAGAGGAGAAGTACATAACAAAGGGTTGATAAAATCCGTTGTAAGATCTACATAAAGGAATAATTGTGATACCAAATAAAGATCATCATTTCCACTACATTAGTCCACTCTCTCTTTATCTCTCTCAATCTATCCACGCAAGGAGGATCTGATGGCATCCACTTTAGGAGCCTCTACCGACTTCCAACTAGAGAGAGGAGCACAGAGCAAAGTCTAGAATCCCTACTCCTAGCGAAAGAAGACATTGATCTTGTAGGAAATGTTTGCACAAAAAAAATTGCTCACATAATCTGACGCCCATCGTGGGGCCTGTGGGTGCAAAATATGACTAATGCCCTACAGTGAGACCCGCAGCCCTGCTTGGGGACCACGGGGAGGACAGTAGGATCCGCAGCCCTGCTTAGGGTCCACGAAGGCGACTGTGAGACCCGCAGCCCTACCTAGGGCCCACGTACACCGTCTGGGGTTGATGAATCCCCTCCCGGGTATTTACCAAAACCCCAGATACCTTTAGGAATATTCCCCACAAAACAAATCCCTCTAAATAGCAGACCTTGTAAAATAATCCAAATCCAGTATTCCATACCAGAATCCTATTTTCTGTTTTCCAGAGCTCCTCGAGCTTTCTGGTTTTCAGACTCCTTCTAAGATTATTCCACCTGTGGGTGCAAATTTTGGCAAGAAGTATGCAAACAGCGGGACCCACCGGCCCTGCCTGTTGGGCCCCCGAAGACAACAGCGGGACCCACCGGCCCTACCTGGTGGGCCCCCGAAGCCTACAGCGGGACCCACCGACCCTGCCTGGTGGGCCCCCGAAGACTGCAGCGGGATCCACTGGCCCTGCCTGGTGGGCCCCCGAAGACTACCGCTGGACCCACCGGCTCTGCCTGGTGGGCCCAGGAGCCTGTGAAATCCCCCAGGAGATGGCAGCGGGGCCCACCAGCCTTACCTGGAGGATCCCCAGATACGACAGCAGAAACCGTCATTTACCCCGAAATTCCTCCCCGGGAATTCTATAAATAGCAGAGCCTTCGAATGTAAATAGATCTGAGATCCCAAAATCGAATTTCCAGTTCTGAGATCTGATTTTCAGAAACCAGAGCTCTGAATTTCAGTTTCCACCCCTTCACTTCTTCTCTTCGATCTTCTTCTTGTCTTTGAAGAGATCAGAGTGGTTTCAGCGATACTCGGCCTGTTGAGATCACTTCGATATAAGTGTTAGTGAAATTCGGGTTGCTCCCTATAGCACGGAGACGTAGGCTTCAGTTGAACTCCGAGATCACATCTCTCGTGTCAACTCTTTGATTGCATCTCTATCTGTTTGTGTATTAAGAACTGCAACTTCAATCAATCAACAGATCGAACAAAGATTTTCGATTCGAACCTTCAATTGACTGGTGAGGCGAAGTCTTCGGGTCGGCACGAAGATTTTCCCCCACACCACCCTCTGGCTACTTGTAAGAAGCACTCCTCGACCTGTCGAGAATAGCTCTACTTTTAACCCAGCGATAATGGATTCAAAGGTTACATCTTACCGCACGGAGACGTAAAAGATTATATCTTACTGCACGGAGATGTAGCCTTTGGTCGAACTCCGTCATCACATCCTGCGTTAACTCTTTCTGTCTCTCTACTCTATAGCGCTTGAGTGACAGCTCAGCACGTGACCGCACAGCATTTCAAAACACGCGACATCCCAAAAGGTAAAACCTTTAATCGACTATTGGAGGGGGATTATGAATGATGGCCGAAATCCTCCCCCACAGGGCCTCTCGAGAAAAAGAAGCCTCCCATGTCCAAACACAAAAGGTATAAAGCCTTGACGAAGAAGATAACACCATTCACAAGCTCTTCCACAACGATATATGGTAGTTATGCGTGGATAAACGACTTCTCATCAACGAGCTCTAGCCCTCAAATTAACTATGAAGGGCATGGTTGAATACTCTCAGAAGAAGGCCACCTCAACGGCACTGAAACATAAACAAGTCCCCGAAGCATTTGGCGAAAAGTCCTTTCGCGAAGAGCCTCTATGACAAGATCCTGATGAGGATCCTAGAAGCCCAAAGAAAGATGGCATCCCAAATTCAAGACTTGTTGGTTGAGAGGTGCCCCTCTATTCCAAGGCAGAGCAGCAAGTCGCTTAGCCTTGAACCTCGAAGCCGCACGGACATGCCTGAAAAATCCAGGAAGCAAGCCAACCCACCTCAACCTCAATTGACCCAAGTGAGTGACGAGGAATAGCCCATCCAGCGAATCAAAGAGCTGCCACCTCTTGTAAGTCAACACCATACTCCACGTATTGAGATAGGGCATCTCCGAAATGAGCTAAGGGGGAGAAGGGGTCACGGTTTTCCATGTTTTCTTGGTCATAAGAGGGCGGCTAGGGTTGGTTATAAGGCTGAAATCCCCAAGGGGGTTTCCTATTGTGAGGGGATAGAGATCCCTTGGGTCTCTACCCTTAATTCTCTTATGGATCCTTATCCATAAGTATATTTCGGCTAGGGTTTTATTATCCCTTGGCCAAAATTCACATCGGTAGGACCCATAAGGGCGGCAAATAATGCCCCATGTGGCACCCCTAAGTTCTAGCACCCACTTAATTCGAGAAGGGTCACGCAGTACTGTTAGCCCAATTTGTTTGCGGTCAAACCCTAACGATGCATGGCTTCTCTTAGTCCAATTAGAAAATCATTAAGAGAAAATAATTAATTATCTATCAACATCCACCATGGATAATTACGATAATGCCTTGCACTTAGGGGTTATCTCCTTAGTCCTCGAAGTTGACCTAAGAAAGCGATGGAGTCACGCTGCATGCAGGACACTATGACACCTCCTATATTTTAGGAAAGTCATTAAAGTTTACTTAACTAGGCTCTAATAATTAACTTCTTTTAGGATATCCGAGGGCCAACTTAGCCCAAATTGACACGTATAATATTTTCGAAAAAAATCAACTTAAGCAAACTTGACACTTATGGTAACCCCTATAAAATAGGAGTGTCAACTTAATCATGACCTAGTGATCCTAGTTTGATAAAGATCACACATGATTGAGTTCCACACACATTAATTAGTTTGCATTCTTTTTCTATGAGTTAGGGGCCCACCCGGTGGGTCCCACCTGAGGAATTCTAGTCCAACTAGGTTTTCTCCAAAAAGAATCTACAGAAGAAACTGATTAGGAATCCTAATCCAATTTGGAAACTTAAGTTATACTAACTCCTAATCCAAGTGCCCTAGGTGTCCTGGTCATTGTAGTGTTATTCGTTACCAGTAAACTCTAATGACACTAGGTTAGGTTTGCTTTACTGACAGAGGCGGCTAAGAGTTGGAATCATCGGTACCTTGATAATCTTGGCTCCCACTGATACCATTGTCTAGAATCGATTTTGCTTGACACAATTAGATACATTTTTTATCACAAAAAAAGTCTATATTGAGACCAGACATAGATAAATATTATTTATAATAAGTTACAATCAATCTACAATTAATACTTGTTATTATATTAAATTATTACTATTTGCAGTCGGATCATCACTTTTTACCAATTGTTATTATTTGCTATAGGTAATCAGATTGTTACATTTTATGTGTAGGTATAAAATCGTCCTTTAAAATATGCAGTTATTACCTGTGTGTGACAAATAGGGGTGGCAATCGGGTCGGGTCGTGTCGTGTTCGAGTCGTGTCTAGTCGTGTTCGTGTCCAAAAACCCCATACCCGGACCCGACCCATTTAACTAATCGTGTCTAGATCCTAAACCCGTACCCGACCCGCCAATAAACTGGTAGACCCGATAAGACCCGGTAAGATCCGTTTATCACCCGGACAATTCAGTTGACCCGATCCGACCCAATCCGACTCGACCCAACCTAACCCGAAAGACCCGCTAGTATTATATATTATAGTATCGGATTGTGGGTAGACCCGACCCGACCTGACTCGACACGACCCGTTGAATACTAAACGGGTCTTCCCGGGTCTACCGTGTCCAGACCCTAAACCCGGACCCGACCCGTTTATTAAACGGGTCTATCGTGTTGACCCGTTTACGACCCAAACCCGTTTAGCCCTAACCCAGACCCGCTAACTTCGTGTCGGGTCTGCCGTGTCTGGTCCGAAATTGCCAGTCCTAGTGACAAAGCTAGGGATCTCGTGCCTACCAAACCCCAACCGCAAGGACTTAATATTAATCCCAAACTTTACCCATACTTAACGTTAAACAAAAAACTTTGTAAGGATCTAACAATACTAATTTGCCGGAAAAAAAATTTTTTAATTGTTTTGTTGCTTTAAATCGATAATCTAGTGATTTCAATTGATTTTTATGTAAAGAATGGTTCGTGCTAAGTTGATAGCGCAAGATATAAATTTAATGAACTTGGGCTGTGTTATTGTCTTTTTTTTTTTTTTTCTATTTGGTCTGGCGGGGTTTTACGATGAAGCTATTGCAAATTAGCAATTCGGGACTCGAGGGCTTATGGTAAGTTGAAACCTTTGTCAGGGAGCTATCAGTAATTCCCCCCCCCCCCCCCCCCCCCAACCCTAAAAACCCCAAGTGATATATATGGCTACCCCAGCTATCTCGCAACCCACTCTCTGATGTGGCAACCGTTATAACCGGTTATGAATGCGTCGCCATGTGGAGCCCACAAGCGCGTGTGGGTTTACACCACTACACCGACGTCTGAGTAAGCCCTAGCCTCCTTCGAGTCTCAGCCCAGGACTCACAATCCTTCACGATTTCTGCTACCAACCGACTTCACTACATCTATATATATAAGAGCACCCCAAAGCCCTTACCCTTTACTCCGTCGCTTATCTCCCCCGCCACCCATGGCCATCCAACCTCTGAGCTCCGCCACTGCTCTTTCGTCGCCGAGCCCAGACTCCGTCGACGCCTCCAACCTCCACCACCTCGCCGTGCCACTGCCCATCCAACCTCTGAACTCCGCGGCTCCTCTTCCTTCATCGAGCTCAGACTCCGAGCAGCGCAGTCACCCCTCACCGCCGCCCTCAGAAGAGTACCTCGCCCACTGCCTCATCATGCTTGCGCAGTGGGGGAGCCGCAGCAGACTCTCCCCGCCGGAGCTCTTCCACAAGTGCTCCGTCTGCGGAAAGGGGTTCCCCTCCCACCAAGCACTGGGGGGACACAAGTCCAGCCACCGGAGGCCGGAATCCGACGTCCGGCCAGTGGCCGCTGTCTCGTCTGGTGGGTCCGGGGTTTCCACCGGGAGCGGCCGCGCTCATGAGTGCAATGTCTGTGGCAGCGTTTTCCCCACGGGGCAGGCATTGGGGGGCCACAAGTCCAGCCACCGGAGGCTGGAAACCGCCGTCCAGCCCAAATCCGACACCCTGCTGTTGGCCCCTGTCTCGTCCGATGGGTCCGGAGTTTCCACTGGGAGCGGTCGCACTCACGAGTGCAATGTCTGTGGCAGGGTTTTCCCCACGGGACAGGCGCTGGGGGGACACAAGCGGCGCCACTACTTGGAGGGCCTGTCGCCGTCTTCGTCGCCGCCGCCGCCACCACCGCCGCCGAGGTCGTCCGTCAGAGATATCGATCTGAATATTACCCCGCCGATGGAGCCCTGGGTCGAGCGACGTATGGAGGAGGGTGAAGATGAAGTGCAGAGTTGTCTGCCCTTCAAGAAACGCCGGCTTGCTCTTCAAGAAACGCCGGCTTGCTAGCTTGGGGTTAATTCCAACCTGAAATAATTATGAAGCGTGTTCTTGTAATTTTTTTCTTCCCATGTACTTTAATGCATAATTTGTTCTGTAGCTATCAAATTTGCATCAGTTTGAAGACACTTTGAGATTTCTGTTGGAAATACAGAGTAATAAAAATATAAAAAAAACTTCTTACTATGGAATTTGTGCATTGTGGGATTCTATCGTTACACAATTAGGGTTGAGTTCGGAGTAGGTGTTTGTGTTTGGTGGATGCTCGATGATTGTGTCATGTTTAACACAGGATGGGAGCTATTGTTACCCAGCATGGAAATTGATTTTTTTTTCAAGGAACTTAGTGATAGGTCCCGGATCAAAAGATCAACTAGCCTAAAAGGCACCCAATTGTCAGGATGATAATACGTCTTTCTTTTCATACCACTTCTTTCTAAACTAATCCAAATCCTAAACCCTAAGATCTATAGGCCATGGGATGAACCCTAAACCACTTTTTTTTTTAAAAAAAGAACCCCAAACCTAATCCTAAACCAAAACCTAATATGAAACAAACCCTTTCGTCTGCCGCCTACCTCTCTTTTCTGTTACTTGTCGCCGCTGTCGAGCGGCGGTGGAGAGTAGCTGCTGCACCCCCCCAACCTCCATTGATCATGCCCGCCTTGCTACCACAGAGAGAGAGAGAGAGGGAGAGGGGGGGGGGGGGGATTTTTGGGATTCGATGAAAACCATTGGTCGGAGCGCTCGACGAAAATTGATTAAATCATCTAGATAATGATGCAAAGCAGTTAAATTTTTTTCATCATCTAGATCACAAGATCGAGTTCGTGCTACCTTCTATCCGATTATGTAAGCTATCATATTAGCAATTTAAAGCACATGCACACAACCTATGGATTATTAGAGGTTACCTCACGGGACTTATAAACGCCCGTGGCCGGAGAATATCCAAAGTTGATGGTCAATGATGAATGTGGCTGCGTTTGAAGATCTCATCTTCAAGCTGTCTACATACCCTTTCGTAACGGATCAAGCCTTTGTAGTTCCTTTGATATGGATCTCGCATCCTTCGTATAGAAACTCCTATCCCACGATCTCGACAAACATGTGTGGACTTGTGGGAGTCACATCCTTCATCTTCATCCTCTAGATGACGCTCGAAGAAAACGAAGAGGACGAACGACTTGGTATGGAGGGATGAAGAAGAACTCATTTTCATTTCTTTCTCTCTCTTTTTCTCTTCCTTTTCTTCTCCTTCTCTTTCCCATGGCCAAAACCCCTAAGGGGGAGAGGGGTCACGATTTTCCATGTTCTCTTGGCCACAGGGGGTAGCTAGGGTTGGTTATAAGACCGAAATCCCGAAGGGGGTTTCCTATTTTGAGGGGATAGAGTTCCCTTGGATCTCTCTCATTAAATCTCTTATGGATCCATATCCATAAATGAATTCCGGCTAGGGTTTATCCCTTGACCGAAACTCACATGGGTAGGACCCATAAGGGTGGCCAATAATGTCCCATGTAGCACCCCCAAGTTCTGGCACCCCTTAAGTCGAGTAAGGTCACACACCATTAGCCCAATTTAACTGCAATCATACCCTAACGATGCGGCATGGCTTCTCCCAATCCAACTAAAAAACTATTAAGAGAAAATAATTAATTATCTATCAACATCCACCATGGATAATTACGATAATGCAATGTACTTAAGGGTTATCTCATTAGTCTACTATAAAATTGACCTGAGAAAGTGATGGAGTACGTTGCACTACATGCCAGACACTATGACACCGGCCTCCTATATTTTATGGAATTCATTAAAGTCTACTTAACTAGTTTGATTAGAGATCATACCTTATTGAGTTCCACACACATTAATTAGTCTGTATTTCCTTTTTATGAGCTAGGGGGCCCACTCGGTGGGTCCCACTTGAGGAATTCTAGTCCAACTAGGCTTTCTCTAAAAAAGAATCTACATAAGGAACCACTGAGGAATTCTAATCCAATTAGAAAACTTAAACTATACTAACTCCTAATCCAGGTGCTCTAGGTGTCCTGGTTATCACAGTGTTATCCACTACCAATAAACCCTAATGACACTAGGTTAGGCTTGCTTTGTCGACAAAGACAGCTAGGAGTTGGAATTATCGATACCCTAATAATCTTGGCTCCCATTGGTACCATGGCCTAGAATCGTCTTTGTTTGACACAATTTGATACATTTTTTGTCACAAAAAAAGTCAATATTGAGATAAGACATAGTTAAATATTATTTATAATAAGCTACAATCAATCTACAATCAATGCATGTTACCATATTTAATTGTTATTATTTGTTGTGAGATCATCATTTTTTACCAATTAATTGTTACTCTTTGCTATAGGTAATTTGATTTTTACATTTTATGTGTAGGGATAAATTCATCCTTTAAAATATCCAGTTATTACTTGTGTGTAACAGAGGGATCTCATGCCTACCAAACACCAACTGCAAAAGACTTAATCTTAATCCCAAACTTACCCATACTTAATGTTAAACAAAAAACGATGTAAGGATCTAACATTTCTAATTTGCCAAAAAAAATGGGTTATTAATTTTAGCTCCTTAAAAAGGTTTTCGTTTAACGTTAAGGGTATGTAAAGTTTGAACTTAACGTTAAGCCCCTGTAGTTGGACTTTGGTCAACACGAGCTTCTTCTTCTGCGCACATATAATAACGAAAAATTTTAAATAACAAATTTACCCCTACAAATAAAGTGTAACAAACATAGCAAAAGAGTTACAATTGGGAAAGAGTAAAAATCCGCTAGTTTAGCTAATACGGGCTCCTTCTACCGTGCACATCTAATAACAAAAAAATTTAAATGATAATTTTAGCCCTACTTATAAAGCGTAACAATCGTAGCAAAAAAGTAACAATTGGTAAAAAAGTAACAATTCGTTAGCAAAGAGCAACTATTTGATATGGTAAAATGTCTTGATTGCCGATTGATTACAGTAGCATTTATGCTTATTTGGTCACAATATGATTTTTCTTGTGACCAAAAATGTCTTTAACTTTGTGAAACTAAGCTGATTCTATCTCGCACATAAAGAGTAACAATTAGGTAAAAAGGAGTAACTATTTAGTCGGTTGACTAAATAATTTTATTTTAAAAATATATAGAAATTTTTTTAATTTGGTTATGTCGTTTTAAATCGACAATCTAGAGTGATTTTAATTAATTTTCATGCAAAAAAATGATTCATGTTAAGTTGATAGAACTTGGGCCGGGTGTTATTGTCTTTTTTTTTCTATTTGATTCAGACTTATAGGAGGGCTTATTGCAAGTCGATTCTGTTATCTGGGGGCTATCACTAAATCTCCCCTCCCCAAAAAAAAAAAGAAAAAATACAGGAAGTGATATATGTGGCTACCACGTACAGTTGTTTCACAACCCACTGTCTGATATGACAACCGTTATAGCCGGTCATCAATGCGTCGCCATGTGGAGCCCACAATCGCGTGTGAGTTTACTCCACTAAACCGACGTCTCAGTAGCCCTAGCCCCCCTACGAGTCTCAGGAGTACTCACAATCCTTTACGATTTCGGCTTCCAACCGACTCCACAACCTATATAAGCACCCCAAAGCCCTCACCTGGCCTACTCCGTCGTTAATCTCCCCCGCCACCCATGGCCATCCAACCTCTGAGCTCCGCCGCTGCTCTTTCGTCGTCGATCCCGGACTCCGTCGACGCCTCCAATCTCCACCACCTCGCCGTGCCACTGCCCATCCAACCTCTGAACTCCGCGGCTCACCATCCTTCATCGAGCCCGGACTCCCAGCAGCGCCGTCACCCCTCGCCGCCGCCCTCAGAGGAGTACCTCGCCCACTGCCTCATCATGCTCTTGCAGTGGGGGAGCTGCAGCAGAGTCTCCCCGCCGGAGCTCTTCCACAAGTGCCCCGTCTGCGGAAAGGGGTTCCCCTCCCACCAAGCACTGGCGGGCCACAAGTCCAGCCACCGGAGGCCGGAAACCGGCGTCCGGCCCAAATCCGACGCCCTGCTGGTGGCCCCTGTCTCGTCAGGTGGGTCCGGAATTTCGACCGGGAGCAACCGCGCTCACGAGTGCAATGTCTGTGGCAGCGTTTTCCCCACGGGACAGGCACTGGGGGGTCACAAGTCCAGCCACCGGAGGCTGGAAACCGGCGTCTGGCCCAAATCCGACGCCCTGCCGGTGGCCCCTGTCTCGTCCGGTGGGTCCGGAGTTTCCACCGGGAGCGGCCGCGCTCACGAGTGCAATGCCTGTGGCAGGGTTTTCCCCACGGGACAGGCGCTGGGGGGGCACAAGCGGCGCCACTACTTGGAGGGCCTGTCGCCGTCATCGTCGTCGTCGCCGCCGCCGCCGAGGTCGTCCGTCAGAGATATCGATCTGAATATTACCCCACCGATGGAGCCCTGGGTCGAGCGACGTATGGAGGAGGGTGAAGATGAAGTACAGAGTTGTCTGCCCTTCAAGAAACGCCGGCTGACATCATAATTTGTTCATTGTTTGGAAACATTTTTAAGTTTTCTGTAGCTACAAAATTTGCATTAGTTTGAAGACACTTTGAGATTTCTGATTCCCATCTTCTCTGTTGGAGTAATTAAAAAAAAAATCTTACTATTGAATTTGTGCATTGTTTTGACCCTTTTAATTAAAATATGTTGGATGTCGGATTAAATTGTTACAAGATTAGGGCTGAGTTTGGAGTAGGTGTTTGTGTTTGGTGGATGCTTGATGATTTTTTTTAATAGAAACTAAGGAGTTCTTGTAACATCCGCTCCAAACACACAAACAAGATATTGTCCGCTTTGTTCGTTCCTGCACGAGAACTTTCTAGAGAGGTCACCCATCCTAATACTGCTCTCGTTCAAGCACGCTTAATTACGGAGTTCTTACGAAATCCGTAGCGACGCACGGTTTTAAAACGCATCTTCTATGTTTGGGAGGAAAAATTATATAAATAGTTCATAATCTCATTCTCTTCAGGCGATGTGGGCTAACACCTCACCTTACCTCACCTTATCCATCTTGGCATCACAACCTCAGGAGTCTTGGCTCTTGGATTTGTATCTTGGTTGTCACAGTTCTATTCGTAGCGCCCCACCCTTAAAAGAAGGTGAGTACAAACTACATCGTCTTGGTTCTCAATTACAACAGTCTCAATTTCATCCACAACAGCTACATCCTTTAGAATAGTATTAACAATGTCATCCGATCGAAGGCACCACAGGCCAATAGTCCCTCCCAACAACTAGAGTATGAGCCGCCATAAGATGCGTCGGCCACCTGATTTACCTCTTGGAACACATGATTGATGATATATATATATAGTTTGGGAAGGGTTTTAGAAGTCTCCTGCACTCCGAAATATCATTATGGATGCACCATGGGGGGGTGGAGTTCCCCTCCAACAGGAGTGTAGTCACTAAGAGGTTATCTCCCTCCAGGACTACATTGTTTGCATGTAATCGATTTGATCAGAAATACGATGCCTTCCTTCGATCATCACTAGTGTCTCAGCTTCAAATGGGACGAAAGGACCAAGAATCTTTTCACCAACAATTAATCCCACCCCTATCATCCCTAACCACAAGGCCACAAGCATTAGAATCACCCCCCACAGCAACATTGACGTTCAACTCCAAAAAACCCTCTTGTGGAGCAACCCAAATCCGAGGACTCCTAGGCCGATGTTGTACCTTCGCTTCCAGCTCACCACACCCAGGATTTGAAACCAGAACCATCGCTTGAGATATCACACCCTCTCAAGACTCAGCTTGACATTTCGAAAGATCAGCTCATTTTGCGCCTTCCACAAGTGCCACATCAAGTAGGCTAGCTGCTTTCATAAAGGCATGAGAAGCCGAAGATGATTTGCCATATATAATTTTGAAAATGATCTTATATCGGAGATTACATAAACGAATCGGCCGAAAATCTCGTGGTTTGGACTCCGCCGAAACTTTTGGTATAAGAATCACTGCCGTATCATTCCACCCCACTGGCATAACGTAATTAATCTCGGAAAAAACTCAGCACATCGTGAACCACATCGTCACCATTGGTATCCCAGAAAGCCCTAAAGAGCCCTAAAGAGCTCCCCATTAAAACCATCGGGGCCAGGTACTTATTTACTCGGGAGGCAAAGACCACTCGTCGAATCTCGTCTGCAGTTGGCAAATTGGTGAGAAAGTCATTCATCTCTTGTATCACACAAGGTGGGTAGTCATCCAATAGTTCTAGCTGGATATCAGGATTGTGCTCCTGTCGAGCTTGGAAGTATTTAACCAATTCAGCCCGGATCCTGCTGGGATTGGTGATCAGCCTTCCCTCCCCGCTTCTGCACTGCCTGCTAACCGGAACCCAAAAGAATGTCGTACGCAAGGGGTCATTGAACACACGAGTTAGGGTGGCAATCCTTGACCCGACCCAAAGTTAGCAGGTTTGGATTTGGCCTAAACGGGTTCGGGTCATAAACGGGTCGATCCGATTGACCCGTTTATTTAATGGGTCGGGTTCGGGTTTGAACTTATAACCCAACTTGACCCGTTTATCATATGGGTCTTGTCGACCCGAGCCAATCCGACCCGAGCCAACTTGAACCAACCCGACCCATCTTGACCCAACCCGACAGGTTTACATGGGTTCTGTTGACCCAACCCGACCCGACACGACCCGACCTATTTAGTAAACGGGTTAAACGGGTCGGGTTGGGTCAACCCGTTTATTAGCGGGTCGGGTTTGGGTTTAAGTTTTTGATCCGTTTATTAAATGGGTCGGGTTCAGGTTGGGTGTTTTGCCCCTTATACCTATGTCTCAACCCGACCCGAACCCGACCCAACCCGATCCAGTGTCACCCCTACACACGAGCATTGTTGCCTTCCTCCCCCCATACCAAAACCCCACCAAGAGTCCCTCACTATTGCATTTAACTCATATGCACACACATTTGGGAGGAGATAGATACCCAGAAAATATGGGGGAATGGAAGCAATTGAAGACTTTTATGAGCGTAGTCCTCCCTGCATGAGAAAGAATATCTGCCTTCCACCCCTTAAGTTTGGCCCGCAGTGGATGCTCGATGATTATGTCATGTTTAAGATAGGATGTGAGCTATTGTTACCCGACATGGAAAATGATTTTTTCTTTTGGTGGGGGATAGGTCACTGATCAAAAGATCAACTAGCCTAAAGGGCAGCCAATTGTTTATTCAAATTTTCTTTCCATGCCACTCCTTTCTAAACTAATATGATTCCTAAATCCTAAGATCTATAGGTCATGGGATGGACCTAGACATAATCCTAAACCAAAACCTAATCTGAAACGAACCCCTCCCGTTTGCCGCCTATCTCTCGTCTCCGCTTCTGCAACTCACGGCTGCTGTGCCCCCCCTGCCCCAACCTCTACTGATCGCGCCTGCCTCGCCACCGCCGAGAGAGAGAGAGAGAGAGAGAGAGAGAGAGAGAGAGAGAGAGAGAGAGAGAGAGAGAGAGAGAGAGAGAGAGAGAGAGAGAGAGAGAGAGAGAGAGAGAGAGAGAGAGAGAGAGATAACTGCGGTCCTTTACACCTCTCCGATCCTCTGACCAGAGACCTTAGACTAAAACCATCTTCTGCCCATCCTTCTAACCGATCCGATATGTCGTCAGGGACATTAGCAATATTATTTTTTGTTGTTATTGTACATGCATGGCGGTCATAGGGTAGGATGCCAGAGTAGATATGAACTAATTTAGATTAATTTGACAGAACGCTGGTTGAAAGATCATGCACCCCGATCTAAGACCGTGCGCACAATGTCAAGTGAAATCAGACAAAATTGGTTGAAAGGTCTTATAAAAGGGACCTTCAGCAGTTGGTTTAGACATAATTGGCTGAAGCCTGAAGGGTCTTATAAAAGGGACCTGCAGTAGTCAAGCCGGCCGGAGAGATGGAAAACCATATAAAAGGGGTTTACTCTTAGGGTTTTGAGTGATACTTGAAGAGAGCCTTTTGTGAGATCATTTTGATGGCTGGAGGTGCATGTACTACGACAAAGGTTTCTCAAAGACGGAGGAGGAAAACCTAGACGAAATTGATCAAGGTGGATCGATCGGATCAAAGCATGATCGAAGGTGAGTCTTTAAATCGTTTGTCGAACCCTAATGGAGGAGAGTTTTAGATATTGTTGGAGGAAGTTCAAGGATTCGGGTTGACATCTTGGTTCTTACTGCTATTGATAGTCAAGCCTTCCTCAAGCGTTTGCTCACAGTGGTTTTTTTTTTTTTGCAAAGGTTTGCACTTATAATCCCTTGTCTATTTGTGTGATTGGTTTTTCTTTGTGTATTCTCATCTTTGAATCGTCTCGAGAAGTAGTTGTCGGCTATCGTATTGAAAAAGACCAAATCCGCAACAGTATATCAGAGCTTGGATAAGATCTAGGTGTGGTGCATGCAACGTGTTCGATAAAATTCCACTTTGACCATTCGGCGTGACCTCATCCTATCGATTGAAGAGAAAAGTATATATGGGACCGGATCTAAGATGGAAAACAATCATAATATATGGAATATTAGCCTCAATGCACCAAATTGGTTGATATGGAAGCCGAAGATAGATGAGACCTTGTATTGCAAAGATCTTTATGTGCCGATTAAAGGCGATGAATCAAAGCCGAAGGATAGGTCATACGATCAGTGGAAGGTGATGAACCGGAAAATATGCACTGAGAGTATTATAGCATACTATTGGTGCAATCCACTTGGTGCGACGCTGATGAGTAACATATACAGTGGGAGTACTGCAACATACGTAGCGGAGCATTAGTGTCCTTACAACTTGCAAAGTCCGAGTCTGAGAAGCCAAACACCTATTAGTTATGAGATTTTTATATAGACAAATGAGTAGTCTTTTATGATAATTTTTTTTAGAAATAACAAAGAACATTCTTTACTGTCTTCCAGTGAATTAGCCCTGGATTCTATTGGAACCTTCCTAACACCTGACAATAAAGCCTTATCAATCCAGATGCAAATCACGGGGTACATTAGACTTACCACAACATATGCATATTAACCTTGGATCACTTGATTTTTTATTTAATTGATCCTTGGGACATTGGTAGTTGTGAAAAACATCACCTTTAGTAACTGGAAGTACTCCTGGTGCGTATTGTTGTATGCAAAATCACTTCAGGCCTTTATCAATATATGCTCATTGAGACAAGCCAAGTATCTCGATTGAACAATCCCTATAGATTTGAATCTCAGAAACATACTTTGCCTCTTCCATATCTTTCATATCAAAGTTTTTGGAGGGAATTTTTTTTGTTGCATGTAACAAATGAACTTAATTGGTGGCAAATAATATGTCATCGACATACAAAACTAGAATAATGAAAGCAACTGTTTGGATGGAATCAGAGGCGCAGCTGAAGTTTGTTCCGATCCTGGGGATCGAGTCAGTGTGTGATACATTTAAAATTTTCATCCGAATACGATTCATACATGCAATAGGTGTAGCGAAATCGGAATCGAACCCCTTTCGGTCTTCTACCGAATCTAACATTATAGTTAAACATGCATGCAAGATCAAAGACCTAGGGGTTTAGATTATTTATACCTCCGTGCGGGATTTGGCACCGCGATGTCGATTCGGATTTGATAAAGTCAGAAGTATCCACGAGCTTGAGCTTCTTCGAGTTCACCCACTCTCACAATCAAGCCAAGACCCTAGCACTCGGATCTCTGAGTGCCTTAGAGTGCTAGTCCTCTCCTTCACTAGATCTCACAAATCTCAAGAGAAGAAGAAAAATGAGTGAGAGAGAGAGAGACTTCAATGTTTCTAAAAAAAACCCGAGAATCTTTGCCAAAGAGAACATTATAACGGATAAGAGAGTGTGTGGTTAGTTAGGCCTATTTCTTAGGGCCTCAGATTATCTGTGGGGGGGGATGGTTTTTCTCTGAGAAAACCGTGAGGGGGCCTTAGAAACCATGCCCCCCCCTCCTTTTTGCCGATCTCCCCCTCTCTCTAACTGATCTCTCTCTCTCCTATCTCCTTATAACCACCAAGATTCCCTACCTTATCTTGTTCCTAAAAACAAGGGGGAGGGATATTTGAAAATTTAAATAAACCTTATCCCTTGATTTTAGGGATGATAACTCCCTACGCAAACCCTAATAGGGTGGTCGGCCTACTAGAGCATGCGAGATATTTTGGTTGGACCAAAATGCCCCCCATGCATCTAGTAGCCATCCACCTTATGCAGGGGCAGGCATGGTCCGTTTTTCGTGTGCAATATTGCACCCTAACAATTAGGGCACTCATCTACACTAAGTCATCATATAGTGGGTCAATGAATAGTGATTTTACTATTCATTAGGGTGCCCTTAGTAAAAAGTGGGGTGCCCTTAAGTAAAAATCACTAAACGATCATCATGCGTTCTAGTGCGATGCGTGCACACAGAACTAACTCTTTGCGATGTAAAGGTGAGGTCGTGCATCTCTACACCACTTTGGGGTTATCCCCTAGTGAATGCACTTAGCCCTACGCATCTTCCATGCTCCAATGCGATGCACTCACAGAACGCAAAGCGGTTTGGGCATCTTTTCTTCAACTATAATAATGTAGTGAGACTAAGAGAAAGTAAAAGTCTGACATGATTGTGGATAGGGTGGAACCTTCATGGACTAGGGATCGTTACTTCCAATCTGGCCCAATCGACACACTACGTAAGTGTCTCCGTGAGTCCTCTGGGTCCCGGTTAACCTGCATTGCCACCCAAAGTGTGACGCAGGCTGCACTCCAATCCTCCTAAACTTATTACACTCTCTCGCATACCCCTCCTCTCCTCTTAGTATTGGTAATATGATGTCTCTCTACTCGGTGTCATGTGTCAACTCGAGCGATGGAGAGCACCATCAGAATCGAGTGATCATCTGACTAGGTTCCTTCCAGGTTGATCAGTACATCACTCCTCCGGTTGCTTTGGCCAAGCAACTGGATCCGGTCAATAGCTCAACTACTGATCACTAGGCCTGGGTTTAGTGTGGTGTATATCAAACCAAGGAATGCACCTCCCGATAAGGATGTGGATGGCCTGCAGGAGTGGCGTGTCAATGCAACACTAGCCTGCTAACCCAGCACACCGTGGTATCAAGTCGTGGTTAGATCCCTCACACATTGGTGAACCAAAGTTACCTGCAACTGGTTAGTCCACCGGTCACGGTTCCTTAGGGTTTAGGACCGATTACCCTACGTAGAAACACGATTATGTGCACCGGTGTCTGCTCACCGATCTGTGCACTATGTTGATTCTTTTCGGCCACAGACACTGTGCTTGGCACTGACCATGGTGGAGAAACTCATACTCTATCATTCAACAGCTTAACCTGATAGGGTAACCAACCCTAATCAGAGCTGCGAACTATTTAGGCTCATATGACCAATCCACTGAGTCTCCCACTCAAATGGACTACTATGTAGCCATGGCTCCTAGGGGTGCAACTCAGGTCGGGTTGGTTCGGGTTTGAGCCAACCCATAACCGAGCCGAACTAGTTCGGTTCTACCATATTGAAATCCGAACCAACTCGACTTGGGTATAGACCCGAACCAACCCAACCCACACTAAGGTCAGGTTGGTTCGGGTCGGTTCTCGGGTTGGCAGTTGGTCTAAAAAAATAATGGTTATCGACTATTTACTAGCAAATTAAAGGTTCATGTTCGGCTTTAGGCTTTAGCCACCTTTTGAGTTATCTTGATAGTTGGTTCAACGTTAGCAAACAAATAACATTTACTCAAGTGCTAGTGAGTTCGGTTTTCGGGTTGGGTCGGGTCTACCCGAGCCTCAATCCGAAACCGACCCGTATTTAGTCAGGTCCACAAAACTTAGAACCGAACCAACCCATTTAGTCAAAATACCCGAACCCACCCGACCCATTTAGGCCAGGTTGGGTCGGTTCTCAGTTTTACCTGACCCAAGTTGCACCCCTAATGGTTCCTTTAAGTCCTGTGCACGGAACACGTATAAAGATACATACCATTAAGCAAAATATCAACCCATTTATTAATTAACCAAATTTTTACATGTCCTAGACCACATCTTATACAACAACTCCCATTGAACTTATGAAATATGTAGCGATTTACTGTATTCACCACAAGACCACAATTGATCATGACATCTTGAAACTTCAAATACCATTCTTTTGATGCTTTCTTGAGATCATAATTTGATCTCTTTAGCTTGCAGACAAGATCTTGATTGTGGACTTCTGAACCTTCTAGTAGAACCATATAAATTCTTTTATTCGGGTCACCATTTAAAACACAGTCTTCACATCTATTTGATACAATTCATGATCGTAGTTTGCTACCAAAGTCAAAATGATCCATAGAGAGTCCTTCGATACGAGAGAAAAAAATTTAATTGAAATCGATGCCTTTATGTCACTTAAATCCTTTAGCCATCAATTTGATCTTAAACCTTTCAATCTTTTCTTTTGAATCTCTTTTGATCTTGAAGAACCATTTGTATTCCACTGCCTTGGAATCCCTATAAGTGAAAAAAGAGAGTATCTTTGCTTAAGCCTTAAGGAATATGTTAGTTAATCATATCCGCCGGACCAATATAAAGCAGAGGTGGGTTGCCGCATTCCAGACCTCGTCGCCGCCACCGGAAGGCACGATGCGCCGCCGCAGTCCCCTCTCCCTCTTCTTCCTGCTGTCTCTCCTCGCCCTTCTCCCCCAGCCGCCGGTAATTCCATTTCAGTAGTTTTACTTTTCACACTCCTTGCTTTGATCATAGAACCCTAATTTTTTTCTTTCCCCACCCTCCCTTTTCTTGGAAACCCTTGTAGGCGGCGAGCGCGAAACCCTCGTCGCCGTTCTCCGCCGCGCTGGAGACCCTACAGAAGCGAATCGGGCAAGCTCTTCCTTCACTCTCCTCCCCCTTTCCTGTACCCAGACCGCCGGACGAATCTCAAGGCTTCCTTTCCTTTTCCCTCCAGGTACGAATTCCAGGCCGTGGATCTGCTGCGCCGGGCCATGACCCACGCCTCCTACTCCCGTGACAACGGCCGCGCGCTCGGCATCCTCGGCCTCAGCGCCATCCAGGCCGCCGCCTCCCTCCGCCTCCTGCGGGCGGACGCCGACGCCTCCGCGGGGGCGCTCAACCGCCGGATCTCCGAGATCTCCGCCCTGGACGCCTGCGCGGCTGGCGGGGACCGCCTGGGGCTGCAGCGGGTGGTCCGTGTCTCCGCGAAGACCAACTCCTCGTCGCCTGCTGTCGTTTGCGGCGCGTTCAGGGCGATCTTCGGCGCCGTCGCTGTGGATTCCGGCAAGGCCGATGCGGCCGGAGATGTCTTCTGGAGGGTCTATGGATCTGGCGTCGCCGCCGCACTGTAAAAGAGGCTTATCCCCCCACTATCACTACCACTCCCTCTGTCTCCCTCTCTGTCTCTATGAAGTAGAGTGATGTATAAGTGGATTTGGAATTCTGGGAGTTAAAAGCAATATGGGCTTTTTTTTTAAAAAAAATAATACTTTAAAAATACAACATTATTAAAATATTTTTATAATTTCTGACAGTCACGTGGTAGGTCAATGTTGAAAAACGTAAACTTATGTTAGCCGTATAATTATTATTTTGGATTCTCACTAAATCTTGCAATCGGATTGCAATATTTAGTGTTGAAACAAAATCCGAGAAACAAAATCCGACAATCCGGATGTAATGTTTAGTATCTAAATTAAATCTTACAATCAGGATGCAATGTGTAGTGTCAAAACTAAACCCAACTGTTTGAATATAGTGTTTATCGAGAATCCTATGTGATTGATGTGGCGGTGTTTTCGTCACGTGGATGTTAAAATATCACTTTTAAAATTATATAAATTATAATTATATTTTAATAATTTTATATTTTTAAAATATTATTTAGAAAAAAAATAGTATCCTTCTATCAGAATCGAGCGGGGCTTGCGGGTAGAATCAGTGGTGACCCATGGTGTGTGTATTCAATTCGGAGGTACAGTTGACCGGTTAAAACAGGCCAGCCCAGACGGTTTTGTCGCAGGCAAGACAAAGCCTCCCCTTGGACCCCTGCCGTCGTCCAGGTTCCAGCACATTGGTCGTGCTCACCATCGACAATTGTAGTCACAACCCTAGACCTAATCCATGCCTTTGCGAGGCTTTGTCCGCCCTAAAGCTCTGCTTGCGATCAAACGAAGGATCGCCGACTCACCGCCCCTATTCTGATTATTAAGCCTCCTCTCCTCCCTCTTCGCAGCATCGTACCACCAGCCGCAACAAACATAGGATCGACGATTAGGATCCTTCCCCATGGAATCAACCCTATTTTGAATGAACCAGAGATCTGTGACCCGGACCCTCAATTGAGTCAAGTCCAATCTGGTTCTGATAACATTGCGTAGTACAATACCAAACCCGGAGATGTAATATAAGACTACTATCGACTATCCTGACGTACTGTGAGTCCTGTTCGTTGAGGATGCATAGGCCAATCCACAGACCCTGTAATTTAGGGGTGTTTGATATTATTTTGGAATTGTCCGTTTCTATTCCCAGTTCCATATTTTAAAATTAAAGACAAGTATTTATTCCCTCTGTGTGTAGTTATGCTAATCAGAAAGCTGAACCATCAAATTACATTAGAAAAAGAAATTGATGAGAATATCGTGTTGTGGATGAGGTTTAAGTGGAACAACAATTCCTCGTGGCAAACACCCCTCCGAAAGAGGCTTCATTTCGGTCTCCATATCTGGCGATGGGAAGGAGTCTCCAATGGAAAACTTTGGGGGTATTTGGCATTAGGAACAACTGTTCTGCTTAAATCTCATTCGGAAGAGGATAATCCCGTCAACTACTATTTCCAATGTAATACGATAGTTCAGCGTTTCGGTAAACACTTTTTTTTTTTTTGTAATTCGATAGTTCAGCATTTCGGTAAACACTTGGCATAGAAACGGACGGAGCTTAGTGATAAATTATCATTACCAAGTTGACAGTCCACCAGAATAAATAGTATCCGTTAATTTTGAAATATAGAACTGTGGATAGAAACGGATGGATCAGGAACGGTGCCAAATACGCCCTTTATTCCCACCACATGGAACATACTTATCTAACATTACAGTCCCACCCCGATATTTTTTTGTTTTTGGACCAAAATACCCTAGCACCCCTTGCCAGCCTTACCGTTGTTGCCACCCCCCCACCATCCTCCAAATTGCCCATTAGGGCTTCAAACTAATTGCCCATTAGTGGCTCGTAAACAAGCTCGATGAAAACTCGTTTGAGTTCGTTTGGTTACTAGTCAAGCCAAGCCCAAGCCTAAAGTTTAGACTCCTTTAATAAATGAGCCAAGCTCAAACAGACAAAAGCTTCGTTCGGTTGGTGTGATGACCAAGATTCAATAGGCCAATAGCCAAGAGCCAAGACTTCAAAAGCTGTGATGCCAAGATAGATGAGATGAGGTGAGGTGTTCAAGGTCATCGAGTTAGTCCCACATCACCCAGAGAGAAGGAGATCCTAAAATACTTATATAATTTTTCCTCCCAAACATAAAAGATGTATTTTAAAACCGTACGCGGCTACGGATTTCGTAAAAACTCCGTAGTTAAGCGTGCTCGGGCGAGAGTAGTAATAGGATGGGTAACGCCCTAGGAAGTCCTTGTATGGGCACGGGCAAAGCGGACAAAATATTGTGTGTTATAAAATGGTATCAGAGCCGGATCTCCTCGCAATTGGAGGGTCTAACCCTACACGTGGACGTGTAGCCCTTAAGAGGGGTGGATTGTGACGACCAAGATCCAATAGGCCAATAACCAAGAGCCAAGACTCTTGAGGCTGTGATGCCAAGATGGATGAGTTGAG
Organism: Chamaelirium japonicum; assembly: GCA_947650365.1. NCBI lineage: Eukaryota > Viridiplantae > Streptophyta > Magnoliopsida > Liliales > Melanthiaceae > Chamaelirium > Chamaelirium japonicum. Next base: position 49,081,765 of record OX393560.1, read on the forward strand.
GTAAGGTTTCCAAGGTCATTGAGTTTGTCCCACATCACTTGGAGAGATGGAGATCCTAAGATACTTATATAATTTTTCCTCCCAAACATAAATGACAAGTTTTAAAACTGTACGTCGCTACGGATTTCATAAGAACTACGTAGTTAAGCGCGCTCAGGCGAGAGTAATACTAGTATGGATAACCCCCTGGGAAGTCCTCATAGGGGCAATGGCAAAGCAGACAAAATCTTGTGTGTTTGGGGCGGATGTTACAGTTGGGCTCACAAACATGCTTATTTAGGGCTCATTACCAAGCTCGTGAATAGGCTTATAAAATGGCTTGGATAGATCTAAAATTTATAGCCCATGCTTTTGACTGATTATGGAGTTGAAGAACAAGCTCCACAAGGGACCATTTGATCACTAATTGAGCAAAGCCTAGCCTAAAGTTCATGCTCATTTAAAAAAATCAACCAAACTCAAGTAGACCGAAGCTTGGCTCAGCTCAATTATTATACAAGCTAGCTCAAGCCTGAAGTTTAGGCTAGTTTAATAAACGAAAAAACTCAAACATATCAAAACTCAGCTCGGCTCGTTTGCAACTCTATTGCCCATGCAGATCGCAACACACGCTGCCGATGTCGGTCCCATACATGTTGCTGTCGATGCTCACCTCCATCCTTTCTCTACCCGTACAGGCTCGTTGTCGCCATTGCCGTCGTCGGTGCAGCCAAGGGAGAGGCCCTTGTGCAAGGGCATGTCATAGTAGAGCACGATCAGAAGTGTGTAGGCTATCTTGCAACGTTGGCAAACACTTAAATTAGGACCAAGAGGCAAGAGGCCGACGGTGATCAAGTCCTTCCTTTCCCATCCAACTTCTTCTTCTTCTCCTTTCTCCATCCTTCCCGTCTCTTCTCTTCTCCTCCTCCTTCTCTCCTTGTCCCTTCCCTTTTCCTCTCTTTCTACTGGCTGCTGATCGTGGGCCCCTCTCAATCTTCTCTCTCTATCTGTGTGATGTTTCTCTCTTTAAATCAGCATATTTTTCTCTTTGCTTCTCCCCTCTCTTCTCTAACTCTCTCTCAATCAAAAACCATCTCTCTACTCCCTCTAAATTTTTTGTTCTCTCTCAAAACTGAATTTTCTCCCTCTAAAATTCCCTCTCTTGGTTTCTCTTTTTAGATTTTTCTCTCTCTAGAAATTCCTCTTTAATTTCTTTTCTATTTAAATTATTTTGCAATTCTAAAGTTTGGAATATATGGGTGTCTCTTTCCTGTGTTAGAAATCGGTTCAGATTCGCAAGCCGGTAGCCATCAACCCTAATCTAGCATCGTGGTGGGATTGATCTTCATAGCAGGTGACAAGATTCGGTCTTATAATATTTTTATTTTGTTTGTTTCATTGTGAAAGTACACATGATATACCATTAGATATGATAGGGGTAAGGAAACAAATAAATATGCATGAGTTACTCTCAAGTTTTGGCTTATTGTTCTAGTTGGAAATCATTTACCGTTAAAGCTAGCATTGTTTATATATTGCTCTAGTCAGAATCTCGGTAGAAGATTGGTTAAATTATGGATTTGTTAAATATATCAATGTTATTGTAGAGCTATATTTTGAATCATCCATTTGTTATATATGTTTGGTTTCGTTCATCGTTATATCGTTATTATTTTGTTAAGTTAAAATACATCTTTTCATAGAATTATTAATACGTTATATAAGATACTAGCCAGTCTTGTCATCATTTTGACTTGTGCCTCCTTGGTATTTGAGGCGCATGTACTCTCCGGGAGTAGACTTGGTGGTGTTCTGTTGGTCAAGTAGCTTCGTTGATGTGCGCTTTGAGTAGAGAGTTTTCTTTTCTACAGTTTTGTTTCCCTCCTTTTGTCTCTTAGTTGGACTTGTTCAGATGCTATGATGTCAGGAACATTACGAACATTCTGTAACTTGGTTTAATAAAATGGTTTATCTATTTATGAGTTTACTCCTCTCTATGGTCTAGCTTTGTAATTATTATAAAAAAAAATCACTCTAACATCCTGTGTTTTGGATTATCTTATTAAATTAAGTTGATTCAAAATACAAAAATTATCTTATTAAATTACGTGTGATGGGTGAAAGGTTGAATGCTTGTACGTGCAATTGCAGGCACAGAAACTGCACGACGTGCGGGCACAATAAACTGGATTAAAATCCAACTAGCATTCTCTTAGGAAAAACTAGATATTTGACCCGAAACAACTTGGTTAACTCGAAACGATCCGTTTGACCCGAAACAATTCGTTTACCAAGCGGGTTTAATGAGTCGTTTCGGGTTACGAACGAAAAAAAAAATGTTCGGGCTTGGATCTAACGAACTTAGCCCATTAAGCTAATGAGTCATGTATGCCGTATGGGTTAGCATACGACCCAACCCGAAACCCATGAAACACCACCCATTGAGAGACCTAGCCATAAGGATCTCCCGGATTGGAGAGTTTGGAGATTGTGTGCCATCGGACGGCTGCGATGCTGTGGGAGACCCAAGAATCCTTTCCGAGCAATGCTAGTCAACCAGACAAAAGGCTTCAGCTGTCTGTTGCCCGTGTCGGGCCTGGGTTTAACGGACGGCTGTGATCGGGTCTGTAAAGAATTCTGTCTGGTTGAATAGTGTCTTCCATTCCTAAATGATGCGGCAGCTGTCGAAGTAAGTCCACAGTGGCTGTGGCGGGAGATACATACAAGGTAAACCGTTGGGGGTGGGGGCGGGAAAATTTTCACCACATCCTGCGTACCATACAACTGCTGCGCCCGCTGCGATTCGATGACATGGGTAGTGGCCCCCAGCACTCAGAGCGTGCTGATAGGCTCTGGTGGCAATGGGCCCAGGCGTTGTATGGTACGCAGGATGTGCTGAAAATTTTCCCGGGCGGGTGGGCGGTGACCGGTGAGCCTTCGAATGTGAAGGCGGCTTTACAGCTCGCCGGTGCAGTTACTTTAATGACTTTCACGGGATTTATGGCGGGAAAAAGTTATTTTTTTTTTTAACCACATTCAAGGATTTCTTTATGACCTGCACAGATGCTCGGTGGGTCCCTCGCGGGTTCGACTCCTCTCCAGTGATGATCATCTCCCCCTTGCTGCCGCTTTGGGAAGCGACACATGATGATTCCGTTTTCGATGGTCAAGATCTATAAACCATAGGATGAGCTCAATGGGATGGCGCCACCTCTGTGTGCCCCTTGATAATATATCTGAATCGATTATGATTGTGTGCTAACAAATCTTATTTTGATAGCTACTCGATGGGATAACTCCTCTGTTATCATAACATCTTTGTTATGGTTTACTCGGATGTAATGCTGATGGTTACATATCTATTATAAATGCATAATTAGACTTGGGGGGTTTAACCCAAGGGAAGCCATCCCTTGCCTCTCTCTCTCTTTCTCTCTCTTAAAACCTTTCATGGTATCAGAGCCACGTCTTTGAGGTGTGTTAGATCAACATCTACCCTCAGTTTCTTAACCTTTCCTTCTAATCTTTTTTTTTTTCTCTCCTCCAAGGCAGCCTTCATCATGACAGATTCCTCAACACAATTTCCATCTCCTTCTTCTACTGCTCCATTATCTTCTTCTCGGATCTGATGCTGCACCTCATCAAAAATCTGAGCTCTTTGGTGACAATAAAACTCGATGACACTAATTTTATGACTTGGAGAGATCTCTTTCTTGGTGCCTTGTCCACTTTCCAGCTTGAGCAGCTTGTTGATGCCAGTCATCCTATCCCCGAGCCCACCAGTTCTCTCTATAATGAGTGGTTCCTCTCTGACAAACAGCTTTGAACCTGCATCCTTGCTACCCTCTCCCCTGCATCATCCCTACAGTACTTCGCCTGCCTGATTTTTGTGATGTTTGGGTGGCGCTCGAGAAGCACTTCTTTTTTAAAGCCCGATCCAATATCCTTCATCTGCGCTCTCAACTTCAGAAGATTCAAAAAGGCACCCATTCTCTATTCGACTATGTTCAACGGATACAACCTATTTGTGACAACCAGGCTGTAATCGATGCTTCAGTCTCCGAGCAAACATCGTGCTCTACACCCTCAATGGCCTCCCTGCAGCATACAATAGTTTCAAGACGACGCTTCGTCTTCGCCCTGGTCCTTTGGCTATGGACGAGCTCTCTGCTCTTCTACATGCGGAGGAGAATTATCTTGAAGTGGCCTCAACAACCACTTCCCCCAACCCCCCACCTAACCCCTACCCCACCACTAGCCTCCTCTGCCTTTACGACCAGCCGTGGGGGTAGTCGCCGTGGAAACCACGGAGGTGGTGGTCGGTCCTACCGTGGTAGTGAAGTCCTGGATCGTGGTGGTTTTGATCGCACCCACGGCCGTACGTGGTCGATCTTCTTGGTGGATCTCCTACCCCAGTTTGCTAGATTTACTCCAGACTGGGAACATAACCCTTAACTGTTGGCATCGGACAAACATTGCCCTCTACCAAAGCCGTGGACCTTCCACCCTTGCGACGCTCTCTTCCTCTGGGCTGCTAGCGTTGGCTCCTATGTAAGAATGGATTATATATACCCGTTTCCATACGAACAAGATCTGTCTTCACGGACCTAGTAGGAATGGGTTATACCCGTTTCCATCCAATTCCCTGCCCTTTTCAACCTCTGTAGCACTCGTTGCTTTTCTGCCGTTTCTGCTCCAGTCTAGCACTCCCGTCTTGGCCACCCTTCTAGCGGCACTCTCCAGTTTCTTCAGCGATGATCGTCTCTTTCGCTCAAAAAAACCATCGTCTCCCGTTTTCTTTCTCGTCGTCCACCGTCAGTCGTACCATTCACCCCCCACCGTCGTCGTCCACTACCCGCCGCCAGACACCACCCCCACCTCGCCGGCAACACCCAGCCGACCACCGGTCGCCCCACCGTAGCCGGTGGGTGCTCGACTGGGCGAGCGCAAGCGGTGGTCGGCGGGTTGGTGGTGCCTCATCCCATGGCCCATATATTCTGGCGGCCGTAATTCACATGCCCCACCACCACATGCCATCTGTCATTCTCCCACTCCCACCGGACCCATTGAATTCCCCTTCCCACGTATTCCGTTCCTGCTGCCATCTGTTTGGGCCCTACCAGACATCTCTCTCTCTCTCTCTCTCTCTCTCTCTCTCTCTCTCTCTACAATCCCTTACAATTCTCACCCTTCAGCCGGATAAGTTCGAAACATGCCAGAGAATCTCCGGGCTCTCAACTCCACCCGGCCCTCAGTAAGGTCAATTACATTCCAAAGTCAAATAATGATAAAAGTATGGGTTATTTTGACTTTGCCCCCAAATTTTACCTTGAATTAGACTTTACCATCCATATTTCATAAATTAGACCTTACCTGATAACCCTAAAAGTCTAATTCAAGGGAAGAATTTGGGGGGCAAAATCAAAATAACCCTAAACGTATTACAATTCATAACATTAGGCTGGACCAACCTGATAAAAGCTAAACAAACAAGGTCTCTTATGCAAAAAAAAAAAAAGAAAAAGAAAAAGAAAGAATAAATAGAACCACAAAGGACACTTCCTAAAACCCCGCATCCCATGCTCCTCACCTACTCTCTAATCTCTATTTGCAATCGATAATTGTTTTTTTTTGTCTTTTTTTAGCAATAATAACTCGTATCAGTCCCTCCAGCTCATCGAAAACAGGTTCTTCAGCCGTCCACCGGCGAGCCTCTGCACCGCCTTCTTGGCTCCGGGGACGTTAGCCTCCGCGAGCTTCTGCAGATGCTGGTGGCAGGCCCCGGCCTCCGCCAGCCTCTTCCGGCACCCGCCGGCGCCGCCGCCCGTGGATAGCGCCAATATCACGGACACGGGGAACTTCTTGCACACCTCATCCCTCCTCGGGTCCAGCATCTGCACCAACCTCGCCAGGCTCTTACCGTCCCTCGACAGCGCCGTTCGGTTCGATCGGACGGCCAGCAGCGACGTCAGCGCCCGTGCGGCCACCTCCTGAGTGGTCGCCGGCTTGGAGAACTCCATCATCTTGACCAGAGGGGCCATGCACCCGTCCATGGACCGCTTGCTCTCCTCGCTCGGGGACAGGCTGCAGAGCAACGACGCCGCCGCCTCCTGCGCGGTGGCGCTCCCCCGCACGATCAGATCCGCCAGCTGTACCAAGAACCCTGGCGAGGATGACAAGGATCTGGCGGCGGGGGCGGAGGCCGACAGCGCATGGATCGCCCGCATCGCATGGTCGATCACCTCCGGATCCGATGCGTCGCGGAGCAACCGGAGGAGCTGCTGCAAGCCCCCTTCACCGACGATGGAGACCCTGATCTCCTCGCCGCTCAAAGAGGCGAGAGCCCAGAGGCAGAGGGCCACGTTCTTCTGGGCCTCGCACGTGCCGGAGGCTAGGAGATCCACCAGGACGGGCACGGCGCCATCCTCGACCATAGCCGCCCGGAGGTCGTCGACGGCGGAGATGTTGTTGAGGGACCCGGCAGCCAACGCCTGGACGGCTGCGGACCCGCCGACCGATCGGCACGCCTCGATCAGGACGGGGACGCCGCCGTAGGCGGAGACCGCCCAGGCATTGGATGATTCGGCAGTGATAGCATAGATCGCCGCTGCGGCGCGCTCCCTGACGGCGGCGGATCCGGTCTCGAGGAGGCGGAGGAGGGGTCCGAGGCCGCCCTCATCGAAGACGGCCCTGCGGGAGGCGGCAGAGGCGGTGCATAGGAGGGAGACGGCGGCCGAGGCCTGGTCGCGGATGAGGGAGTGGGTGGAGGGGTCAAGTAGGCGGAGGAGGGCGGCGAGGTCGCCCTCCTGGGCGACGAGCGGGGCGAGCTTCGGGGGATCGGAGGAGAGGAGGCTGAGGAGGGAGTCGAGAGCCTTCTGCTTGAGGTCCAGAGCCCCGATCTGGAGGCGCGCGAAGAGGTCGCGGAGGAAGAGGGAGAGATCGGCCCGGGAAGCGGCGGGGCCGGGTAGGGGGAGGACGATGGCGTGGGGGTGGTGGTGGCAGTGGTGGAGGAGTCCGGAGCGGATGATGAGGCCGAGGTCGTGGAGGTGGAGGGAGAGGACGGAGGCGGCGATGTCGAGGTCGCTCTGGAGGAGGAGCTTGCCGGCGGGCAGGGATGCGTCGAGGCAGCGGGCGGAGAGGGCGTAGAGGTCGCGGAGGGTGGCGTGCAAGGGTGGGAGGAGGTCGAGGAAGAGCGGGTTCGAGGGCCAGTGGGGAGAGCTGGCGGCGTCGGAGAGGGAGGAGTGGAGGAGGGAGAGCTTAGAGTGTAGGAGGCGCCACCGGCCGACGAAGGACTTGACGGAGAGTGCGGCGGCAAGGAGGAGGGGGAGGAGGTGGTGGAGGATGAGGTCCAGGGTTTCTGCGCGGGTGGAGGGCGCGGTGGAGGTGGGAGGAGGAGAGGGAGTCATTGAGGGGTGGGGGTGGCGGCCGATGGGCTCAGGGCGGCGGGAGAGGGAGGAAATGCATTTAGAGAGAGAGAGAGAGAGAGAGAGAGAGAGAGAAAGAGGGAGTGGTCCTGGGAGTTTGATGAGATGGAACGGACGGAGGAGATTGCTTAAAAGCAAAGGAGGTGAAGGGGAAAGTGGGTGCCTCGGGTTTCCTGACAGCGGGGGGGTTGGATTGGACAAAAGCGAGGCCTACAGCCGCGGGGCCCACTGCCCCACCAGAGCCTATCAGCACGCTCTGAGCGCTGGGGACCACTACCCCCATGTGCTGGGGGCCGCTGCCCAAACCGTCGTGGGCCCCGCGGTTGTATGGTACGCAGGATGTGCTGAAGATCTTCCCAGGCTTTTGTGCCGGGGTCACAGGCGTGAAGGAAACAGTGGCGTGGTGGGGAACTGGGAACGGAAACTGGCGGGTGCTGTGGTTTCTTGGTGAAGCTAATTTAATACATGCGTTTTTTTAAAAGTGGGAATTACTATTGACACCCCAAAATTACTTCACATATCCTGAATCCCAAGACAAAAAAAAAAAAAAATTCTCACCTCATACCCTATTCCTATACTCGTATCCCTAAATCCCAAACTAGTCTCACCTGCCTCATTCCTCTTCTTCCATATCGTCGGAGCCACTTCCTCTTCCTTCACCATCACCAACGGAGCTGCCTCTACTGCAATAGTCAAGAGGGAAGAGCTCGTGGAGTCTGCCACCACAACCAGTCCTACTTAATCCATCGTCCCCGCAGTCCTCCTCCTCCATCTACGCCACAGGCCTTTTCCTCCTCCATCTTCCCCCACTGAAGCCCTAAATTGTTCCAAAAAGAAGAAAAAAAGCTAAACCCTAGCTTCTGAATCTCGTCGAATACGAGGATGGGGGAGTGTGGTCGAGCTTGGACAAGGAGGAAGGGAGGGGGTGGTGCTGGGTGTGTTCGAAAACCACACAAAACCAATGAAACTTTAGTCTCATATCAGTAAGGGAAAAAACCCCTTACATATTTAAAAGGGATTTTTTCTTTCCCTCCAATAGTCATCACACAAGAGGAGGGGCTCCAAAAGCTCACACACACGCGCACGTGCGTGCCGGGCCAGGCTTGGGCTGGGCGGCGGGTGTGTGTGCGCCCGCGGACCCGAACACAATTGCCGCTCTGAAATGGGTTGGTCCGCATCTGCCTTATTTTTATTTTTGTGTTTAAATCATCCACTACACTTATTATTTTCCATTTGGGTCACTAGCCATTGTTGCATACTAGCCTTTACGAGCAAGCTCTCTGCGAGCTGTGTGCGAAGTAAATGGGCTTGATCGCAGCTCATAAATCGCTCTCTTCTTTCAGCCTCCTATTAACCACCCAAGGCCTACATAAGGACCGATGTAGCCATGGAGAAAAAACTATTCCGAAAATTGGAATTGCTCCTTGCCTCTCTCTCTCTCTTTATCTCTCGGATCAAAGTTTTGCTGCGGTGCTGCTTCTTTGCTTCGAGAGAATTTCTTCTTTTACTTTTGAGTCGCTGGGTTCCTGTAAGTTGTTTGAGATTCGCATATCCTTCCTTAAGCCGTGCTGACCGGAAGAAGGTCGCATGACCAGGGTTGTCGTATCTCCGAGATTCATTGCCACAAGTCTTGCACGAGAGGGGGCAATAAGATTATTGGGACAACGTCTAGCGCGATTCGACCATCAGGCTAGATTTTCTAACTCTATTTTTATGCTCCTACTAGATCTATAGAAATTAACTTGCATCTGATACAAAACCTAAATAATGTTAAATTATATATATATATATATATATATATATATATATATATATATATATATATATATATATATATATATATATATAGAGAGAGAGAGAGAGAGAGAGAGAGAGAAATGCTATAATGCGGCATGCGGCACCGCATGCCACATTATAGCATGCCCCTATATATATATATATATATATATATATATATATATATATATATATATATATATATATATATATATATATATATATATATATATATATATATATATATATATATATATATATATATATATATATATATAATATAACCGTAGCCGTCAACGATAATTTCCTCTCTAGTTCCAATCACAGAACCCTAGAGCCCCATGTTTTCTTTTTATAAGGAGCAAACATGAATGCATAGGAGTCCAAAAGTAATCAAAAATACCAACCAGATTGCAACCTACGTGTGCTACCTGAGTTGGTCATGCACACGATGTGGATATCGTGTGCACGATAGTCTCTGGAGTATACTTCGCCCGACTTTCTTGCCGATTGACTGTGCACACGATTTGGACAAGTCTTGTGCATGTGTTTCATTGGGCCAAACCAAACATTTCACGCCTACGAAATGTAAGGATTTGTGATACTGAATCCCTCAAACCCATGATCTCATGGTAGATCGAATAGGACAAAGATATTGATGGCGACTTACCTGACGCCGTGGATGATCGCGCTTACCGAAGAGGAGGGAGATCGGCTCACGACCGAGGCCTTCCACTTCAAACCGTAGTTCTCCATCCGGATCTTTCGCGTTGATGGGGAGACGTGCGAGAGGAGTCAACACTAGGATAGAGTGGGGACTATAACCTTATTTATAGGGAACTACTCTTAAGTCACCCATCGCGACTTGGATCGATCCCAAAAACCGTGTTTCTATACAATTAGGTCTAAATCCACACTTAGAATATGTGTGCCCACATGACCCAAAGAGGTATTTTCATCTTCCATAATGTTTTCCACATCTTCCTACCATACTGCTCAGTCATACCAATATGGCTATTTGATATCATATAAGCCAATTTAATAGAACAAGACAATGAGAAATTTGGACACAATACCCATTTCTTTGAAGGACAATACTTCATAGTTGACATTTGCTTCACACTCAAACCAACTCAAGACCAGAAATCTATCTAACTCTTCTTTCCTCTAATTTCCCTCGGAGCATCTCCAACGGGCTCCTATATCTTTCATCCTTCGGCACTACAGCAAAATAAACAGGCTGGGGGCGGGAGCTCTTACGGGCTTCGCATTTCTTCGCCACAGTAGTTTCTCGCTACTGCTTTCGCTGGGGCTGGTAAGAAGAGTAGCGAAGAACTATGCTCTCTCTTATTAAAGGGTTATCCTCTCTCTCATTAAAGGGAGAGAGATTCTGAAAAATAACTCTCCACGGGAGTAGGAGGTCGGACCATAGTACGACGACAACCTAACAAATGACTACCTCTTACGATCGTTCTGGTCTGAAGGCACCTGGCTAGACTCTTTATGGATTAAATTTAATCTTTACTTATGATCACTTCTCACCCTGAAATATTAATCTATTACATGCGTGGAGATTAGATATCGGTTGGTTCTCTCTCCCTCCTCTTTCGCTACAAACAGTTCAGAGTAAGGTTTCAGTGTAGTGTGGTGCAAAAGCATACAAGGCTTGTATGAGAAAGCTACACAACAAAGGCCACATATATTTTTACGAGCAAAACCCTTAATGGGCAAAACCTCACCGACAGAGCCGGTTGTTGAGGGCAATCCACTAAACTTCAAATGTCTAAAATAAGAATAGAGATCAGGTCTCACGGACCCTAGTAGGAGTTCGCCTCCACACCATACTGATTTTCACCCTCTCCTTGATTCTTCACAAACCTTCTGATTGTCCACATTTCACTTGATCCAACATGAGTAGTCCTAGATGTTGACTCGAGACGACACTCTTATCGCAAGCAGAGACACCCCAATGCCGACCTTAGCAAAGGTCGAGCGTACCCTAAGGTAAATCACACCCCAGTGTGTGTACTATCACCATATAAGGGACTACGTACTCCAGCAATTTTCCCAATGGACGGACCACCCCAAAGGAATTACAACAGTTCGCCCTAGACACACTAAGGGGAATTAGGATTCTACATACTAGATTCACTCAAATGAAGATCCGACCCTCTTCTGATTTGCTCAGAAGAAACCAATACATGGGATTTGTAAGGAAAGAAAAAAAGAAATACAAACAAATAAACTCAAAGCCCACACAAAGAAAATCAATGCAATCTAAATTGTCATGATAGGGTCCATATTGTAGCAACTTTTCCTCTTGTGATTAGGGTCTGGACCTGAGTCCGGACCATGGGCCAAAAGAGGGCCCGAACTGCCTTCTTGAGGGTCCGGCCTGCCCTAGGGAACCTAGGAGAGGCCCAGACCACCCATTTGAGGATCTGGACTGCCTTGTCTAGATCCAACAGGTTTGCCCTATTTCTTTTTTACCATTAGATGCCGAAATCAATAGCTTCAGGGTCTGTTCTTTTAGTTTCCTAGAAAATAAAATAAAGGAAACAATTTTTGCATAAATTCTTTCCATGCCGTTTAATTTTTTTTATTCTTTTAGCAAGGAAATAAAAGGCAGAAATCAAACACAGTGAAAATCCTTTTTTTTTTAGCAGGAAAATGGAGGGAAAGAGAATTTTTGCAGGTTTAGTCGGGAAATAATTTCCTTTTTGGTCATGGAAGTACATCCACCTGGAAATCCTCTTTCCAAGATTTGATCAGCAAAAAAACGCCAAAAATTTAGACGGAAACCCAATTTCCGCTCATTAATCCATTTATGCGGTTATTTTCCACGCAAAAGAACAGACTTAGCCCCTTTTAGCAGTTTAGTGACAGAACTTGAGAGGGATTTGGTGATTTTAGAGCTTAAATCCAAACTGGGAAAACATAGGTCCTTCTTCTCACCGGCGTCCCAATTCCTCTTCGACCATTCTTTGACGCCTCTTGTGATTGGATCCTGCATTCATCTTTCATCTTGTTTGGAGATTTCAGTTCGTGAGGTAAAGCTCGTCTTGTTCATGTCTAGCAAAGCTCTTTTTTCTTTTTGTGTTCTTTTTCTTGCGGAAGATTGGCTCTTTGATTTGTTCATCTGAAGAGCATCCTCATCGGTGGGTGATATCCGATTGAGCGCAACAAGTGGGTCATATCGAATTACAATTCCTTGGTGTGTGCATCCAAGAGGCCATGCGGTATGCGCATCTGTTGTAGGCTACTTCGCTAGTGACGGGTTACGGGAGCATCGGCCATAGAAGAGCAACAAGAAGAAAGGACGTCGTGATCTGGTACCCTGGGCGGTTTTATCCTTCCTAATTTGGAGACGAATCAAATTCTAGATATTCGGATACTAATGTATGAAATGACCGGTGATATACCCTGGGCGGTTTTATCCTTCCTTTGCGCACGAACCTTGAGGTTGTATGCAGCTTGTTTTGAGCCACATTTTCAACAAAAATTTCCCAAGCTATGGGTTACTTTCGTTTAGACACAACAGGAAGACTCTTTGAATCAACAAAACTACCCTTCCCAGCCGATTTGAAACATCCACAACAAGATTCAATTTAATGTTCTCGGGCATGATCCAATTCTTTTCATGCATTACCTTGGCCAAAGCTTCTTCTAGCTCTTTTATCTTCTGGAACATCACCTTGTTGGTCGATTCTCAAGTTGGATATGATATTGCCAGCATCATCATTCTTTCATTTTTAGGTCTTTGACCTTCTTGATTACCTTGACGTTATTCTTGTAAGATATCTCGGTCTCATAGTCGTCATCCCCGGCTTCAGATTCTAGGTAATCAAGACTTGCATTCATGGATTTATCAAAGTATTCGTATCCTTCACGCTTCTGCTCAAACGAAACTATCCGCACGATCGAACGTGGTCGAGGAGGGACAAGATACATTGAGGAGTAGATAGAAAGAACCAAACGCCCACAACGTGATGCGTAGGGCAAACGAACCAAGCTGTTTGTGCGCGTCTTGCAAACAAACTCGATAAAAGCTCGTTCGAGTTCGTTCAGTTACTCGTCAAGCCAAGCCCAAGCATAGAGTTTAGGTTCGTTCAATAAACAAGCCAAGCTCAAGCAGACCAAAGCTCGGCTTGCGAACATGCTCATTTAGGGCTCGTGCGCACGCTCGTGAATAGGCTCATAAATGGCTCAAATTGACCGAACATATATATATTCCATGCTTTTGGAGTTCAGGAACAAGCTCGATAAAGGACCGTCCGATCACTAACTAAGTGAAGCCTAGGCTGAAGTTTAGGCTCGCTTAATAAACAAGCCAAGCTCAAACATACCAAAGATCGGCTCGGCTCAGCTCCTTTGCAGCCACACTTACCTGGTTCTTGGAGGGCTTTCATGATGGGGCATAACAT
>OX393560.1:49100367-49110367 GCA_947650365.1 Chamaelirium japonicum
TGATCTTCTTGTGCAAGGGTCTTCACTTTGATGAGGGCTTTCAATGGACTAAGCCGGTCCCGACGGGATAGGCTTGCCCGTGCCTCGAGAAGCCTGGGGTCGATGAAGGTCGCGTCTCCTCCTTTGCAGAGCTTCTTCGCTTCTTGCCATCCGACCCTTGAGCCTTCCCCCCTCCCCCTCTATTTATAGGTGAAGGGGGAGGGGAGAGATATGGAAAGTTTATTTGAATTCCTTTAATATCTCCTATAACTACCCAAGATTTATTCTTCAATTGAAGAGTTCTACAATTGAAGAGGGGAATAAACCTTTATTTGCTTTCCTTTTCTGGCGGGGTATTTATGGCTCAATCATTTTTGGATTTACTTTGAATCTTGCACATAAAGTCGATGGCGACCCGGCTTCGTTTCTTGTCCGTCGGATCGAGGGATCGGCGCAGATCCAAACTTACGTAGACATCATACGCAACCTCCCCCCGCGCATGGCGGTATTTGTTTCCTTTTTCCCGACCCATCTATATGTACATTAACACTTCCCCTCAAACTCACGGTGGATCATGAACCGAGAGTTTGCCTAGAAAATGCCGGAAGCGAGCAATCGTCAGGGGCTTCGTCAGAAAATCAGCAGTCTGCTCCGATGAGGAAATGAAAGGCAGGGAGATGGTGTGGTCGAGAAACGCCTGGCAAATATAATGACAATCAACTTCAATATGTTTTGTTCGCTCATGGAAGACCGGGTTGCTAGCAATCTGAATAGCACTCCGGTTGTCACAGAAGAGAGGGGTGGGCCCGGATATCACCACTCCCAAGTCGAGCAGAAGGCGGCGAAGCCAGACAATCTCAGCGGTGGTGGAAGCCATAGCCCTGTATTCGGCTTCGGTGCTGGAGCGAGCAACAGACTCCTGCTTCTTGCTGCGCCACGAAATCAGTGAATCACCCAGAAACACAATATCCTGTAGTAGATCGACGAGTGGCTGCATCTCCTGCCCAATCTGCATCGGAGTACGCACGCAGCACCAACGGAGAGGTGGAGGGAAACAGTAGTGAACGGGTGATGGTGCCCCGGAGGTAGCGGATAATCCGAAGAACAGCCGCATAGTGTACTGACCGTGGAGCCTGAACAAACTAACTGACAATGCCAACAGCATGAGCAATGTCTGGCCGGGTCATGGTAAGATAGACGAGCATCCCAACCAGCCTCTGGTAGCGGGAGACATCCTGGAGCGGCTCATCATCTGTAGCGAGAAGCTTCAAATTGAGCTCTATGGGTGTATCAGCAGTGCGTGTGTCAGCAAGAGCAGCATCAGCAAGGATGTCGGAGATGTACTTCTGCTGGGAGACCAACAGACCACGAGCTGACCGGGCAATCTCAAGGCCCAAAAAGTAGCGAAGAGAGCCCAGATCTTTCATCTCAAACTGACTCTGGAGGTGTCGCTGGAGAAAGGCGATGGTAGCACTATCATCCCAAGTGATGATCATATCATCCACATAGAGAAGAAGAACGGCAATGCCCTGACTGGAGGAGCGAGTGAACAAGGCATAGTCGGAGTGACGCTCAACAAACCCGGCGGCCAGAACTGCACTGCGAAATCGCTCAAACCAGGCACGAGGGGCCTGCTTGAGCCCATAGATGGCTCAGCGCAAACGACACACGTGCCCTGGAGGAACTGAAACGCTCAGAGGAGCCATGTAGACTTCCTCGGAGAGATCACTGTGGAGAAACGCATTGGTGACATCCATCTGATGGAGAGGCCATCCTCGAGCAGCTGTCACAGCTAAGAGGGTGCGCACAATAGTCATCCGAGCAACTGGAGCAAACGTCTCCTCGTAGTCAATCCCATACTCCTGGGAGAAGCCACGAGCAACGAGGCGAGCCTTGTGCCGCTCAATGGATCCGTCAGGTCGAGTCTTGACCTTGAATATCCACTTGCAGCTAACAGGCACCACCCCGGAGGGACAAGGCACCAACTCCCAGGTCTGGGTCCGCTGAAAAGCCTCAAGCTCAACTGACATGGCCTGCCGCCACTCTGGATGTAACGCTGCCTCACGGTACGATTGGGGCTCCCGATGGGTGTGGATAGTAAGAAAAGCCTGAAAGGAGGGTGAATAGGAGACACTGGCAGAGTAGGCAGAAGAGTCAGGAGAGTCAGAGGGAAAAGCAGAGTAGCCAAACCTGTCAGGAAAGTAGTCATATCTGTCAGGAGGGTGATGTTCGCGCGCTGGGTAGCGCCGAACAGGAGCAGGATCCACGACCGGGGAGGAGGGGGCAGCAGCATCAGGCGAGGGAGTACCAGTGTGAGCCGACTCTGGAGGAGGAGCTGCAGACCGACGAACATAAACACGAGTAACAGGTGGTGGTGGAGGTGTCGAGGAAGACGGAGGGGGTGGTAATGGTGGCGGTGGAGGTGGCGGGGAAGATGGAGGAGTAGGCGTGGATGGGACAACAGAAAGCGGGGGTAGAACAGGGATGTGGAGATGTGAGGAAGGCGAGGAGGATGATGCAGAAGGCAAGGAAAGATCCCGAGACTCAGGTGAAAAGTACGGAACTTCCTCAACAAAGGAGACGTGACGGGAGACACGGATCCGACGAGCCAAAGGATCGTAGCACCGATACCCCTTGTGCTCCCGACTGAGCCCCAAGTGAACACACCTAACAGACCTCGCAGAGAGTTTGGTGCGCTCATGGGCAGGAAGAAGAACGAAGCACGTGTAGCCAAACGTGCGAAGAAAAGGGTAATCAGGTGGGTTGGAGTGAAGGCGCTCGTATGGGGTGGCACCGGACAGAGCAGACGACGGAGTGATATTGATGAGGTGGACAGCCGTCATGACAGCTTCAGCCCAGTAGGAGTGAGGAACAGACGCAGAGAGAAGCAAGGCTCGTGCAGTCTCAAGAACATGACGATGTTTGCGTTGGGCAACGCCGTTCTGCTCATGGGTGTGGGGACAGGACTGCTGGTGAAGAGTGCCGTGAGACTGAAGAATCTCACGCATCTCAGAGGAGAGATACTCCTTGGCACAATCAGATCGAAAGGTCTTGATGCGCCGACCAAACTGAGTGTGTATCATAGTGGTGAATCTCCTAAAGATGTGAGGTACTTCAGATCGATGATGCATAAGATAAACCCAGGTGCACCTAGAATAGTCATCGATAAAGCACACATAATACATGTAACCCGATAGAGATGCAACAGGAGCAGGACCCCAAATGTCCGAATGGACTAAATCAAATAAAGCATCAGACTGGGAAGCACTAGCAGAAAAAGGAAGAGCTAGATGCTTTGCCAGTCTACAACCCGTACAAACAGAGAGGGGGGAGAAAGACGCTCGACCCAAAGCGCCCGAACGGAATACGTACTTGAGTCGATCACTCGATATATGACCTAACCTTCTGTGCCACAGGTCGGCATCAGAGGTGACGGACATGACAGACGCAACGGAAGACACATGGAGATGGTCCAACTGGTAGAGTCCTGCCCTACGGCCCAGCCCAATCATCTGACCCGTCCGCGAATCCTGCACAACACAAACAGAAGGGGTGAAGGTGACAGTCAAAGAGAACTGATAGAGATCAGATTAATATTAAGACGGGGGGCATGATGGACATGGGGTAGGGTCAGGCGACCAGAAGGGTCAGAGGTGGTAGTGATGGAGCCACATTGCGGAATAGGGACGAGAGTCCCATCCGCAGTGCGAACCTCCTGGTGGGTAGTAGTGGGAGAACAGTCCGTGAGGACAGTGGAGTCAAAGGTAACGTGACAGGAGGCACCCGAATAGAAGATCAATGGAGCAGTAGTACCAGAGGTGGCAGACAACCCGTGCGCAGTCACGGAGTCGGTGAAGGCTAGGTGGCGAAGAAGGAGCTCCTCGAGGCGCTAAAAACGGTCCGACTCAGGCTGAGAAGGTACTGTAGTAGCAGTGGGGAGCGTCGAGGCCTCTACAGTAGCAGCTGTACCACCAAAGTGGCGGAAGGAAGACGAACCACGTCCACGGCTCCGCCCACCTCGACCGCCGCGTCGATCGTCGCGGGAAGTCGAAGCCCAACGTGGGGCTCTCTCATCCGGACCCCAGCGGGGGTTGCGTGGAGGACGTGTAGGGCAGTCGCGCTTCATGTAGCCGGGCTCCTTGCAGTAGTGACAGAAGACAGCCTCATCGGAGAACCCGACTGCCAGGTCAGTATCGGAGCTAGGAGCAAGTGGAGGAGGACGAGCGCCCTGAGTCTGAAGGCGGGTCTCCTCGTCGACCAAGGCGAGTAGAGCATCCTCTAGCCGAGGGAGTGGCTCACGGTGCAGGAGCTGAGCAGCTATGAGAGCAAATTCCGGCCGAAGCGCTGCCAGGAACTGGTGCAGGTGGCCCTCATCGAGATAGCGCTGGAAATCCCGGGAGCGGGGGCAGGCACACCGCTCCGGGATCAGTGAGTCCAGCTCATGCCAGTAGGCACTCATCTGACTGAAGAAGTCCTGAATGGTGCGCTCCCCCTGACGGGCAGACTGTAAGTCACAGATGAGCTGATGCCGGCGTGCGCCTCCGCGCGAGAGAAAACGGTCCCGGAGATACTCCCACATCGCGCGCGTTGTCGAAAGGCGGCCGATGGGAGCAAGGAGCGGACGAGCAACAGAGTCCAGAAGGTACGCCCGGATGGCCTGATCGTGGCGGCGCCACGTAAGAGCAGCAACGGTGGTGGCCGTGGTAGCAGTCGCAGCAGAAGACACTGCACTGCTGGTGACAGAGGAGGAACCAGAGTAGTCAGTGGGAGGAGGATCCTCGCCGGTGATGTGACCCCACAGATCACGACTAGAGAGCGCGGCCTCGACGGTGAGGGACCAGTCAGGCCAGTCGCTGGCCGATGACAACTGAAAGGCGACCGCCTTCAGCGGTGGAGAGATCGCAACGACGGACGGTACGGCTGGAGAAGCCATGGAGGAGGCTCAATAGAGGGGGGGGGGAACCGGGAAGGGGTGGAGGAAGGGGGATCGGGGGCTGTAAGAGGTGTCGGGGCTGGAGGGAGGGGGCTGAAGGTGGTGGCGGGGGCTGTAGGGGGGGTCGGGGGTGGAGGAAGGGGGCTGTAGGGGGTGTCGGGGGCTGTAGGGGGGCTGTAGGGCGGGGAGGAAGGTCGTCGGGGGCTGTAGGTGGGCGAAGGATGGGGGTTGGGGGTTGTCGGGGGCGGTAGGGGGGTCGGGGGCTGTAGGGGGGTGGAGGAAGGGGTCGGTAGGGTGGCAGTCGGGCGGCGGAAGGGGGGGGGCGATGGAGGAGGGAGACCGGACGGGGTGGGCAGGCGGAAGGGGGATTTCGGGTGCCTGTCGAGCGGCGGGAAGGGGGGGCCGGTGGGGGAGAGGGGCCGGACGGGGTGAGCCGGTGGAGGAGGGAGGCCGGTCGGGGAGGTGCAGCCGAAGGAGGAGGACCGTCGTCGTCGGGAGAACCCTAGAGCTCTGATACCATGTTAGGAGATGATGGCTAGGGTTTGGAGAGGAATAGAATGCATTCCATTGAGGGACTCAAGCCCAATATATGTACATGTATCACTATACGATCCGACCCGACTGTACAGTAAACCCGACCCATCAATATGTACATTAACACTTTTCTTTCCTTTCTTTTCTTTCTTTTCTTTTCTTTTCTTTTCTTTTTTTTTTTCTTGCATGGCCGGCCACCCCCTAAAGGGGTTCGGATTTCTATAGGGGGGCCGGGTAGGCCCCACTTGGGGATGGGCCCACCCGGCCCCTTGTTTGGTGCGGGTCGGGTCCGGTTTGCGCGTCGGGTTTGCCTCCGAGTCGGTGCATGCGAGTCGAGTCCGGGTCCGAGTGCGTGTCGGGTTTGCCTTCTCATTGGTGCATACAAGTCGGGTCCGGGTCCGAGTGCGTGTCGGGTTTGCTCCGCATAGGTGCATGCGAGTCGGGTCCGGGTTAGACACAATTTGTGTGTCTACAATCATCTAAGATAAATAACATTGGAAAAAAGATCCACTTGATGATGGATCAACAAGACGTCATTCATAGCAAAAACTCATATTTTAAAAAAAACATAAATATATGTTTTATACGAGTTTAAAACGCGTAATACGCATAATACACGTTTTATACGGTCAGTTTGGTTTTTCACTTGGGTTCGGGTTTTGGTTTTTTTATAACCTGTCGGCTCAGCAAACACGGGATAAAGGGTCGGGAGACTCCCGATCTCGGTTCAGAAGACACGGGGTTAGGGTTTTATCCCTCCTCTGCATCGCTACGATCGGTTTCTGCGAAAGATAAAGAGGATAGAGAGAGGATCACTGCAAGAGAGAGAGGATCTCTGTGAGTGACATACTATGGGCGTGGCATACATCGGCCAGCTCGGTGATGCACTGACCATTGGGTAGTGCTATATTTTTTTATTAGTTAACGTTGGAAAATGATATATATACTTGGTATAATTTTTGAGGTTTTTTTTGTTATTTCTCCAATGTTTTCTCGTTTTTTTTCTTTTCTTTCCGTTTTCGTCGTTTCTTTCCGATTTTTTTCCTTACAGTTTTTTTTTCCCGTTTTCCGACTTGGTAACTATGCTCTCGCAAACCTACTACCACAATCCACCTTAGTCCGATCCAACACGGACAACTTTATAGGCTTACCCGCGACAACACGTGGACTCCCTCTTCGCAAGTGGAGACACCCCAACGCTGATCTTAGCAAAGGTCAAGCACGCCCAAAAGTGAATCTTAACACCCTATGGGTAGTATGACCGTATAAGGGTCTACTTCGTCGATTTGCCCAATCGATGGACCTCAAAGGAATTACGTTGGTTTCCCTAGAAACCTAATAATAGTAATTAGAGTGCTTGTTATATGATTCACTCAAGCAAATACAAGCCCCTCTTTTGATTCGCTCGGAAAAACCCAGCACATGGGTTTTGCAAGGATAAGATGAGAAAACCAAACCAAACAACCGTGAAGCCAATCTACGAGAATGCAAAGATAAATCCATAGGAGGATACAAACATGCTATTGACGAAATCGAAGAAAACAAGAATGAATGCTACCTACAAGCCTAAGGAATCAAATCTTTGAAGAACCACTTGAAGGACAAAAGAAGAAGGATATGGGATCTATTTGTTCTTGATTTCCAAGCAAGGCTCTCTCCTCTTTCCCCTTAAGCAACCCCACACAACCCAAAAGAAAAAAAGGTTTTATACTCAGGGCAATCCCCAACTGGTCCAAGCCCGGATTTATCACTTATGGGTGAAAAACCAGGAAATTAGACTCATCCCAACAAGCCAAAAATGCCAAGGAGCTAGTTTAGCCCGCATTTTTACAACGGTTTGAATGACCGTTAGGGTGGCTAAACCAGGTAGTCCGAACAACAGTTCGGACCCCAGACTCAGAAAAATCCTTAGTGACCCATGGCCGTCCGAACGGCTGTTCGAATACCCTGAGCAGAATGGACCTAAACTGTTCGAATACATAAGCAAAGTCGGAACTGGCTCACTACGCATCTGAACGGTTGTTTGGAAGACTTGGTCTAACTATGCATTATCAAGCCCAATATTGCCCATGTAGTCAGCATCGTCATTCAGTTTGTCGAGGCCCCTCACTCTACACACCATAATGCCTTCCTTCGGATTCGTTGGTACCTTCAAGGCACCATCACTTGGTCTCTCTTTCTGTCTTCGACCTCCTCTTTGGAACTATGTGCCTACCCCGATGCTAACTGAGTTGAGGATCCGACTACTTGCCGCTCGACTACTGGCTACTGTTTGTTTATTGGAGATTCTTCTTATTTTATGGCACAGCAAGAAGTAGAAGGTTCTCTCTCTCTTTCTAGTACCAATACAGAGTTCAGGGCCATGACCACCATAACCAAGGAAATTATTCACCTGCGATGTCTTCTTGGGGATCTGGGAGTTGATCTCTATGGACCTACAACTTTTCACTATGATAACCGGAGCATGAGAGGATAAAACATATCGAGATCGACTGTTACTTCACCGGAGAGCGGCATGAGGCCAAGACTTCGTGACGGAGTCACACCCAACTCCTAAGTTTCAGATTCTTATTAGTAAACTCTCGGTGTTTGACCCACCGTAAATTTGAAGGGAGGTGATAGTCATATGCATTGCCTAGTGCATATATCTTTTCTCTATACATACATATGCCTCACATGAGGACACTATACATGTTGGCACATTAGCCCTAATGAGAAGCAATTTATTCTCCCCCAAAACCCTAGCCTCTCTCTCTATCACCCTCCTAGGGTTATTGGTGATAGTACTAATAACTACATTATACAAAGGCAAGTCCCTACATCCTTATTTCTTCGTCAAATTTTTCAAAAGTTGGGGTCTGCTCCTCATATCCGTGCCCATAATCATCCAAAACAAACCACTTTTTTTTTAAAAGTAAAAAAATTGTATTCAAATCTCAAAAGAGAGGTGGGGCGCAGGAGCATTCCAGATGAAAGCTTCCTGAGAGTGAGCAAGCAAAAAATTCCAAAGGAGCAAAAAAAGCAATTTGAAGCATGGAGAGCTCATAGGTAGGGGCTTCACATGCTTAGTACTTGCCACCCATCTAAAAAAAAGAAAATACAACTGTCCATAGACCGTACTACAATAGATCTTATTAGAACTAATCTTTACCAACCAAAATCTACCCTAAATTATCATTAGACAAATTTTGTTGGCCCACTTCTGGTAGTCCTACTAGTTTTTACTTTAGGCCATCGATTCTTTGGCCTTTTGACACTCATTAGCAACAGACTCAAGATAGTATGGATAATCCATAGTTAAGCTAGGTGGAATACCAGCAAACGGGCTCTTGTTTCTCACCTTCCGAGAAGCTCGGCCTCCTACTCGGAGCTTGTATCTACCGCCTCAATCTGTTCATCATGAATCTCTAAGTTGGACACAATTATCCTGGGTTGGACAGCACCCCCAAGAGTCAGAGAAAATTGAAGGGTGCTTTCTTCTTTGGTTAGGCAATGGGGGTCTCCGAACAGGGGATAGCACACTTCTTTTTGTATGTATGTCTGTTCGTGCTTGCATTGAACTCTTTAAGGTAGGCCTAAGAAGCACTCTTCCATAGCATGATTGCTTTGCCTCATCGACAAAAGTTTAAAATTTTGAAAATCTATTCATTTGCTACTAGAAAGTAAAACCTGCAGACAAATCCAGCCAAGGATGATACAATAAAACATATAGCTTATGCACAAGCACATTGTACTGATCTACATATATGCATATATTTATACATATAAAGATAGATGAATGCAATGCATGTACATGCATTTTTGTTTACATTTGCTTTATATGCATGCATAAATCCATCCATCGATATACATCCATACACAATGGTTGCTGATAATCATGGGGTAGCAGCCCCTGAAACAGGACAGACCCATCAATAAGTGACTTCTTGGCTGATTGAGCAATGCAACAGATTGATTGATTTCCCAGATTTAAAAATAGAAACACTGTTGATTGGAACCTAAAAGGTTATGCATTGACCTAAATGTACATATGGTTTCAAAAATATAAGCATAACCAACCTTACAGAGCTGTATAATTGATTCAGCATGTCTTCCTTAGCTTTCTCCACTTGGCAAAGCACAACAGCCTGCTCAATCAGAAAAGAAAGAAGGATTGTAACAATCACATCTACTGCAAAACAGATGGCCAAGGCATGGAAAAATGCAGTTACCTTTGGAACATTTGCAGCAAGGCTGTTTAAAACCGCTTCCACATAACCACGAACCTCTTGAGACATCCATCTAAGTTCTTCTTCAGGATCAGCAGGTCGTCTTGCCATTGTGTCCTAAAAGTATGCAATTGAGGTTTAAACATTTGCTGGGCACTAGGTTTGGAAACAAATTAGACTTGTATGGAAAAATGTGCCTCTTTTCTATGAACAGCACCATTCAAGGTAGTCTTGCATGTATAATCTTCCAATAAAGAACAAAATAAAAATAACACTTCATGTTGAAATTAAATACAAAAGAAGGAGCTGATATCAGCACCACTCAAAAGTAGTAAAACTTAAAGTC
>OX393560.1:49115367-49202289 GCA_947650365.1 Chamaelirium japonicum
CCAATGCACGCACCGCACACCGCATTTTATCATCTCTCTCTCTCTCTATATATATATATATATATATAGAGAGAGAGAGAGTAGTGATATATTGCGGCCGCTTAACGTGAGGTTTAACATGCGGCCATCCCCTTCGGGGGTATTTTTGGGATTTTTTTATTGAGGTTTATCACCTACCCTTGGATAGCACACATAAAAAATTTCAGTTCCATCCAAAGACCTATAGGCCGTTCAAATATGATCGACTTTTATTGGTCATTCATTTTTACCATCATTTTGATCAACAAATTTTGACGGCCTACAGGTCTTGGATGGAGCTAAATAAATTTTGTGTGTGCTATCCAAGGGTAGGTGATCAATCCCTAAAAAAAAATTTTTAAAAACACCCTGGAAGGGGGGTGCCGCACGTTACCAACCGCAATATATCACTACACTCTCTCTCTCTCTCTCTCTCTATATATATATATATATATATATATATATATATATATATATATATAAAAATATATAAATAGGAAAAGGAAGCCTAGACCTGTGGTGTAGCATCGTTGCTGCACCTCAGGCGTTGTTTACCATCCAAGAATTTTTAGAATTTGGTGGTTTTTGGTAGATGTGTTCTTTAGGGTAAGGTGATCATCCTCACAAAAAATCAGTAAATTATAAAACTTCTAGGGTCATCAAATGTTCGAAACTATATCGACCGTTCATTGTAACCGTTAACATTGTTGTCAAGGCGCGCGCCTAGACGCCCGGAGACAGCTAGACCCCAGTGCACCTAGGCAAACAACACTAAGCGGCGACCTAGGCTAGGCGCACACCTAGTTTTAGGCATTGATTTTTTTTTTTTTAAGTAAAACCAACCCACCCCCATCTTCTTTGTTCATTTTGCAGTTGTATACTTGTTTATGCTATGTGTTCATTGTGTTGCATGCATTTGATTAGAATATGTTCAATTTTATATTAGCAAGTTGTATTCTATTTGTTTTTTCTGTTGTTTACTTGTTTATACTATGTATGTGTCATTGTATTGCATGCATTTGTCTAGAATATGCTCAATTTCATGTCAGTAAGGTGTTATATTGCTGCCTATTACATATATACCTGCAAGTATAGACTATATATATATATATATATATATATATATATATATATATATATATATATATATATATAGGGTCAGGATCGGATGACCCAGCAAAATTTGACCCAGCAATAACCCAGCACCCTTTGAGGCACCTAGAGGTTATAGAATGAGCTGATTTTTTGTAGGGATGTTGTCTATGGTATGTTGATCATCCTCACAAAAAATCAGCCCATTCTAAAACCTCTAGGTGCATCAAATGCGCACTTCAAATCAACGGTTAAAATTGACAGTCAAAAACCGTTGATTTGAAGAGCACCCTTTGATGCACCTAGAGGTTTTAGAATGGGCTGATTTTTTGTGAGGATGATCAACATATCATAGACAACATGTCTACAAAAAATCAGCCCATTCTATAACCTCTAGGTGCCTCAAAGGGTGCTGGGTTATTGATGGGTCAAAATTTTGCTGGGTCATCCGATCCTAACCCATATATATATATATATATATATATATATATATATATATATATATATATATATATATATATATATATATATATATATATATATATATATATATATATATATATATATATATATATATATATATATATGAGAATAGGGAACATGGTCCTCCCGACCACCTAACACGGTGGTCCTCCCTTCAATTTGGGCGCCACATTGCACTTTTTAACCGGGGTTAGGGGTTGGTCAAGGTGGGTACATCCCTCCTAAGAGTGATTATGAAAAAAAATTTGAAAAAAAATTTTGTCAAGTGGGATTTTTAAGTTAACCATAGCAAGGGCTATTTGCACATTACAGTTTACCGTTAAATTTGTCGACCGTTGATCGGGTTGTTTTAAGTTTTTTTTTTAGATTTTTTTTTTTAGATCTTGATCTAAGTAGAGTGGATTGACCATCCATAAAAGAAATTTGGTTAAAAAGTGCAATGTGGTACCCAAATTGAAGGGAGGACCACCGTTCTTAGGTGGTCGGGAGGACCATGTTCCCTATTCTCTCTCTCTCTCTCTCTCTATATATATATATATATATATATATATATGAGGAATGGGATGCTGCCTATCAAAGCAGTGTTTTTGCTGCTTTGAGACATTGTTTGACCATCCTAGAAGTTTTGGAATTTGATGAAATTTGGTGAGGGTGTTGTCTAGGGTAAGATGATCATCCTCACAAATTTTCATCAAATTCCAAAACTTCTAAGAGGGTCAAATGGTCGAAGCAAAATGCTGCAGATTTTAACGGTGACTGCAGACGACTGATTTTGCTTCGACCATTTGAACCCCCTAGAAGTTTTGGAATTTGATGAAAATTTGTGAGGATGATCATCTTACCCTAGACAACACCCTCACCAAATTTCATCAAATTCCAAAACTTCTAGGATGGTCAAACAATGTCTCAAAGCAGCAAAAAATGCTGCTTTGATAGGCAGCATCCCATTCCTCTATATATATATATATATATATATATATATATATATATATATATATATATATATATATATATATATATATATATATATATATATATACCCGTGGGCCGTTCCTGGAGGATGCCTATGCATATAAGGTCACGTCTATGCACATAAGGCCACGCCTAGGCTCCCTCCGGGCGCCTAGCCGCGCCTTGACGACTTGATAACTATGACCATTAATTTTGCCTAGCTCATTTGATGACCCTAGAAGTTCTAGAATTATCTGATTTTTAGTGAGGATGATCACCTTACCCTAGACAACACATCCACCAAAAACCATCAAATTCTAAAACTTCTAGCGAGGGTAAACAAGCGAGAGGTTCAACAACGATGCTACACCTCAGGTGCAGGCTCCCTGCCCTCTCTCTGTATATATATATATACATATATATATATAGAGAGAGAGAAGATAAAATGCGGTGTGCGGTGTTGCACCGCAGCCGTCTGATGCAGACGTGTGCGTGCGATGCACGCAGCGGTGCGTCAGACATCTACGGTGCGACACCCCATGCACCCCACGCTGCACCATAACAGCCCTCTCACTCTCCGTCAGCCATCTGATGCACCTGCTGCGTGCATCGCATGCACATAGCAGTGCATCAGACGGCTGACGTGCGGTGCCGCACGTACCGCATGCCGCATTTGCGATGCACGCAGCAACAGACGGCTGACGTGCGGTGCCGCACGTATTGCATGCCGCATTATAGCATCTCTCTCTCTCTCTATATATATATATATATATATGAGGATATGGGGTATAGGCTGGCGGCCTATTTCGACAAAATGGGCAGCCGCCTATTTGATGCTCCTAGGTGTCTTAAGATGTGCTGATTTTTTGTGAGCATAAGCACCTTACCTTAGATAGAACATCCACAAAAAAATCAGCACATTCTAAAACTTTTAGGGGCATCAAATGTTATATTGCAAATTAACGGTTACAACGGACGTTCGATAAACTTCTACCATTTGATGCCTCTATCTAAGATAAGGTTCTTATGCTCACAAAAAATCAGCACATTCTAAAACTTTTTGCTTTATATCTTTTCAGTGTTCAACCCTCTTAAATGTCTATCCCCTCTTGCTTGCTTTATGTTTTTTCGGTGGACACATGGCACAATATAAACCATGTTTCACCATTCATCTGTGAACTCAAGTTCACCAAAACCTTTCCCTATATATATATATATATATATATATATATATATATATATATATATATATATATATATATATATATAGAGAGAGAGAGAGAGAGAGAGAGAGAAATGCTAGAATGCGGCATGCGGTAAGTGCGGCACCTTACCGCAGCCGTCTGATGCACCGTTGCGTGCATGCGATGCACGCAGCGCGTGCATCAGACGGCTGTGGTAAGGTGCCGCACGTACCGCATGCCGCAGCATAGCATGCCCCTATATATATATATATATATATATATATATATATATATATATATATATATATATATATATATATATAGAGAGAGAGAGAGAGAGAGAGAGAAATGCTATAATGCGGTAAGTGCGGCACCGCACCGCATATATATATATATAGAGAGAGAGAGAGGAATACTTAGGTGCGGTCCGCAGGCGTCCGATGCACTACTCCGTGCATCCGATGCATGCGGCGGGTGCATCGGACGGCTGCGGACCGCACCTAAGTATTCCTATATATATATATATATATATATATATATATATATATATATATATATATATATATATATATATATATATATATATATATATATATATATATATATATATATATAGGGGCATGTTATGCTGCGGCATGCGGTGCATGCGACATCGCACCACAGCCGTGTGATGCACTGCTGCGTGCATCGTATGCACGCAGCGCGTGCATCACACAGCTGCGGTGCGATGCCGCACACACCGAATGTCGCATTCAAGCATTTCTCTCTCTCTCTCTCTCTCTCTCTCTATATATATATATATATATCTATATATATATATATATCTATATATATATATATATATATATATAAAAGCCTGGGATACTCTTACTCGTTTACGGTTACAAATAAATTACACAGCGGTTTTTCACCTACATAAAGGTTTTAGAATTTATTGATTTTTTGTGGGAATGATATCTATGGCAAGTTGATCATCCTCACCAAAGGGACAACGATTGTGGGAGGCGCGACAAACAAACTAAGACAAACAACGGATAGGCTTTATCCTAGGGTGATAAGTGCAGTCGAGATTTATCCAGACGACTTGGATGAGTATGATTCATCTAAGATGTGGAAGAAATAAGCATATGACAAAAAACCCCAGTGCCTCGCATAATAACTCTCTTCTCTCCCCGTTAATAACCTAGCCCTCTTTCCAATCCTAACAGGAGCCCCAAATCCTGAAAATATAAATGATACCATGGTTCATTCGCGCAGAATGACATGACGCAATCACAACCGTCCATTTCACCCAACCCCGACCAGTAAATCACATTCAACATAGAGCGGTAGGCAAAGGAACGTTGTGACTGGATGCCACGTCATTCTGTAAACGAATCAATATGAACATTTCTCCTCAAATCTTCGTTTCGTCTTCCTCCCCTTTGTATCCCCTTCTTTTCTCTCTTTCTCTCTATCACTCTCTGTTTCTCTCTCTTTTCGATGGTACAGCGAACAACAAAGAGGAGCCGACGAGGTGGGCTCCCTCTCTCTCTCTCTCTCTCTCTCTCTCTCTCTCTCTCTCTCTCTCTCTCTCTCTCTCTCTCTAGCATGCGATAGCCAGATCTGAAGGAGCCGACCCGGAGAAGGAACCCCAACTGGTCGCAAGCTTCTTCTATATCCCCAACCAACCCCTCCATCGAGATCTGTAAGTCAACCTTAACCGCCTCCGTCATCCCCCTACCTAGGGCTGCAACTTGGGCGTACCAACTCGAGCCCAACCCAAATTTGGGCGTGCTTGGGTTGGGATTTTATTTGTATGGGTTGGACTTGAGTTGAAAAATCCCAACCCGACCTCAATTCAGGTTGGGCTTGGGCAGAGGCTTCGGGCAACTCGACCCAACCCGAAACCCGACCATTTAGTAAATAATATTTAAAATAAATATAATATTGAATTGGTCCGATCAGAATCCATCCGTTGGATACAAGTTGAGGTCGCACTGTGGTGAAACTCTGATAGATATTAATCCGCTTCTAATGGCCATTGTTGGATTATGCATCCAACGATGGACCATCACCTATATAAAAATGCAAATAATGGCTTTATGTATAGTATTATCGCAAATGAACTGTTCTATGTTGATTATTTCTCCTCTACCATGTTGAAACCGGCCAACCCGCCCGCATAACTCGACCAACCCAATGAGTTGGGCATGGGCATCGGATTCAACCTCTAGGGTTGGGCATTGGTTGACCAACTCGCCCAAGTTGCAACCCTACACCTACCCGCCCCCTCCCGGCCTATCTCCTCTCTTCCTTCTATTCGAATTCCACAATCGGAGCTTTGAAGCAGATCTTTGAACATCCTTATCCTGCGATCTCGAAGGTGCGCCCACAGCTTTGGGAAAAACCAATGGTCTTTACTCTAGGGTTAGGGTGTGAGATTTCAATTCGATACTTTGAATTTCAATGTAGTGGTAAAATTAAACCCTCTTTCCTTGATTTCTAGGTGTTTCCTTGTATGCAATATAGAATTCAATCCGGTGCCCGACAAAAGACTCGTTCAACGTGGTGCTAGAATTCCTAGATGGTGCTTAACATGCCAAGGACGAAAAGAGACGAGGTTTAAGCAAATGAGACTATTGGGCTCGATGCGATAGTGCTTATCAAGTCGAGCAACTGTGAAGTGTAATTGGGTTATGAATCGTAGTAGATGGTTTTGGGTAATCATTGTACGTCGTAAAAATCCATGTATGCTTTACTTTAGTGCAAGCCTTGTATGCTTGAACCCTTTGCACATAGATGGCCACCCAAGGTTCATGTGATTGATTGAAAGGAGAGCTCAGCACATCTACCCAACACCATTAACTGCATAATCTTGTTATTATGGTACGAGGCGCAGCAAGTGAACATAAAACAAGAGATTATAACTGTTAATGCATCACACGTTCGCATTGTGCCACCAAGGTTATGAGGCTTATGGATAATGTTATGGTCAAAGGTCACATAGCAACATCCATCTTAACATTCTTCGAGGATATGGAAGAACCCAAACCACCCGAAACGGTTCTGATTTTAGGCTTCCCAAATCATGCCACATCTCAGACCGAGTGATGGAGATACTATAGAGAAATAATTATCCTTTCTTTGACAAGCTCATACTACCAACAACATCACGAAACAAAACAAATTGCGACACATATCTTAGCTTTTGTCCACTATGTGTGGTATAAGATAATTTATGTAGTAGGTACTGGATTCAAACTATGATAACACATAATGCTTTGATCTACCTTGCAGTAGCACCACATAATGTGACATTTACTAGTTATTGATAGCTCTTAATAATACTATTAAGATGTCTTCCAACAACTTGGAAGTCACTTGTTATGCATCACCGTTTCTATCAATTTGACGTCGATTTTGGTCTGTCAAAAAGAGAATTTTTCTGATTTCAAAATATCTGTGGTAATTTTTGGATATTTTAAGGAAAAATGTTGATAAATTTAGAATTCATCGCTCTATTTCAGTCAAATTTGGGGATCTGTTGATCTATTAGATTCATATATGAATCCAATGCTTTAAATTAAGTTATATGGTTACAACAACAAAATAAAGCACAAATGACACATTTAAGGCATAGGATCTGCGTATAGTTCCATAAATAAAGTCCTATGCCTTAAATTAAGCACAGATACACAAATTAAAATATGTTGGTATGTTGGATTCATATTATATATGAATCCAATACCATAAATTAAGAAATGTATATGGTCCCAATGTCTAGGGGACCAAAATCTGCTGATATATGTCGGCTGGCGTGACCAACAATTAGAATAATTGCATTGCGGTGTACCTTTTCGGCGACATGATGGACATCTGTTGGCCATTTCAGTCAACAAATTGTAAAGATAGGGAGTTTTGGCCTTTGCTTTGTCAGTACACTGAAAAATGTTAGTGACGTTGGTCGACATTTGTCAGCATTTGACTCTATGAGAAAGACTAGAGATAATATTATTACCTCCATGCAGCGCAAAATTACATAATTAGCTTGTTACTTCTAGTATTCTTTTAATATTTTTATTTTCTTTTTTTCAAGCTTTCCATTTTTTTATCTTCAAATATATTTATTAATTTTCATAACTTTGTCCAAACGATCGAATTCAAACTCGAAACGGCAAAAATGTTTCGCTTTGGTCCTAGGCCAAACCCGAAACCGAACTTGAAATCTCGAACCCTGGACCTAGCCGCCATTCCATTATCCTAAAGGCGACATGAAGAATGCTAGAAAATGTTTATGTCGCCTGCAATCTAGTTGTTATGAACATGAGTACATCTATTTATTATGAAACTGATCCTCAATGACTGGCTATATAAGGGGCATAGATTAGAGGGCAACTTGTATCCCTAGTCCATGGACTACAAATGCTTGAATGAATTTGCCATTGCACTAACAAGTAACAACTGCTACTTACTGATCATGCTCTCCAGTTTTTTCATAGTCCCACCTACTTCCAGAAAAGCAGGGAATAATTCCCAGGTAGAAGAAAGCTTCAAATTTTCTGGAATATTACTAATGTTAAATATTATTACTAACATTAGTCAATGTTTGAGATCCTCATATAATAATTTAATACTTATAGGTTAATGACCATTAGCATCTAAATTAATCCATGTTTGGTTCTATAAGTCCACTGAGATTACTTCAGCTGCCAAGGGCACGAAAATAGAAGTGTTGTCTCGATGTTTATACATTTGATCATATACATATACAAATATGTATGTACATAAGTGTTTGCATATCTGTGTTGCGTGTGTGAAGCTAATTCACTCTTAAATTCAAAAAACGCCTACGCATAGGTCTTTATATGTATTCATCAAATTCCAAGAATGGCAAGATTTGCTGCAAACGAAAGGAACTACTTAATTTAATTGAAAAGGCATATCCAAGAGGCAAATTGATCAGACCTCCAACGTAATGGCACCACGAATATTCCTGTCCTCTTGCCTCTTGGTGTACCCAAGCTGGAACAAAAATTTATGATCAAGAATGCTTCCATCATTGCGAAATAAACAAAGTAAGATACACAGACCAAGGAAGACCCATAGCAAGAAAGGCCATATTACTAACTTTTCCATTTTTCTCGTTCAGAACAAACCATCGCCTGCTCCAGCCATTTGTTTTGGCACTCTTTTTTAATAAAAAACCTACAACATAGATGCAAGTAGTGTTATATGAATGCATCAAAACTTTGAAATAAAGAATAAATCCAATGTCAAGGTAACAACATTGTACAGAGTGTGGTCACATGATTGGTGGATGTGGGTCAATGCATATGAAGCAACTTGGATGAATCACAACAAATTACAAGATAAATCCAAGTGGCAACCGTGATGCCATTTACCAAGTGAACTACCATGTAGATGGGTATCAAAAATATTCTAATGAGTAAACATTGATCTCAACTTCTCAAATTATCAAATTGTTTTCAGTAGTACGAGAAGATAAGATGACATCAAAAAAATATGTTTGCAATGAAGAATCCGGATGACCAAATCAAAGGTCTTCCAGGAGTTAGTTTATTAATAGAGCTTTCAGATCTTCAAGACAGGTTGCCGTGTACCAACCCACAAATGTTGGAAACCAATTCGTACCAAAAGGTTTGCGTGACTATCATATGCCTTCTCAATGACAAACTTGTTATGATTGCGACAAGCACAGAATTGAAGATGGCAAGGGGGTGGCCAGATTTATCATGTTCATTTTTGTTGATGGCAGACTTGGTATTATCTCGAACGGACGTAACATGCTATATAGATTTTCTTGTTCACTTCATTTTCTACGCTTTCACCAAAGGTCATGCTTCTATACCACACTAAAAAATGAGAACTATGGGAGGTTGACATTTATAAAATTACAAAAAACATTAATCTAGAACTTCTAGTTCCCATAACCATAAGTTTAAGGTTTGTATTTGTTATATTGACCATTTGTTACCTTCTTATCAAACAACAATGCACCCTTTCTTCCTTTCATTATTGCAATATTTACAACAACGTTATGCCCAATACAAACTAGTACATTAAAGCAACAAAACAATCATCAATTCTTGAAATTAAGGGTCAGAAAATCCAAGTGTTTATATATGGAAGGGAAACGAATTAGGCTGAGCAATGTCATTTAAACAAAGATGTGCAATAGTTTAAGCTAGAAAGATGATAATAAAAAAACTAACCCTGTAAAATTTGAGATTTTGGATATTTCTAGTTCTTAAATAGACTAAAATTCTGTTTATCCCATTCATAAACTATTATGTTGAGCTATAATTATCTTCACTGTTTACATGAGAGATCGCATGATATGTGGCCACATATCAGATGTGTGGTCGCACTACCCAAACAACCACTTTTTTAGTTGTTGGAGGTCTATACGACCGCACAATGAGAAGCGTGACCACAGCGTAATATGCAGCCACACAACTCTAACAACTAGTTCACAGCTGGCATGCGGTCGCACAACTCACTATGTGGCCCCTAACGACAATATTCCTCCACCGCCCCTCTTTCATTCCTTTCTACCTATACATACCCAACAAAACCAAGGTTCTAAAAAACGCTAGGCGCAAGTCGGGCGGTGGGGGGCTGCCTAGCGCCTAGGCGTTTTGCCCTTATTTTAATTATTATTTTGATATTATATAATATATATATATATGTTTAAAAATTAATATAAGTTCAAGATTATCCCAAACCATTATTTTAAAGAACAAGTATATAACCATAATTCAAGATTGAGTGATTAATAAGAACAAAAGCAAACATGGTCCGCCTGGCTAGCCTTAACCCATCATGCCAGCCTAAGCCCGCCTAGCCAGCCTCATCCCGCCTAGATCGCCTAGGCGGCCGCCTTGCCCCGCCTAGAACCGCGCGAAAGTTTGGCCACTTTTCTGGAGCGCCTGGGGCCTAAGCTAGGCTGTGGGGGCCGCCTAGCGCCTAGGCGGCCGCCTGGGCCGCTTTTAGAACACTGAACAAAACCCCCCACATCACCTTACAATACTTCTTGCTCATTTCTAAGTGCAAGCTCTCCAAGACCTTAATCAAGTTCAAGTCCAATATCTCTTTTGTTTAAGCAAGCAAGCACCCTTTTGGGTTTTGACCTCAAAGATCCTTTTCTAAGTCTCCTTCATATGTTCAATAGAAAGAAGGCAAGGCGATGACAAGGAAGAAGTCACGACGAGTCGACAAGAATATCCATGAGGAAGCAACCACCATCAATATTTCTTACCATAATCTCCAAGTATTTTATTTTTATTCTCACACACCCCTTCAACACTTAATAGTGGTGGTGGAGACACCCCCAATGGGTAATTGAAAATTCTTGTATACATGGGGACCATGGGGTTTTCCTTTGTTTTTTTTTCTGGTTCCAAATGTATGAACCGTAATGCACTAAAGGGCCTAGTATCTTTTCTATTTGTGACACCCAATAGACAACCTCTCTCTCTCTCTCTCTCTCTCTCTCTCTCTCTCTCTCTCTCTCTTAAAGAGGAAATTCTGCAATTCTCTCTCTCTCTCTCTCTCTCTCTCTCTCTTAAAGAGGAAATTCTGCAATTTTATGAGTTATTATTTTACATTTGTTTCCAGAATTTTCATAATGTTTTAATAATTTTGAATATTTTGTAGTAAAACAATAAATCGTGCAACCAGATATACGATCACACATTCGCATATGTGATCATTAAAAGTCGGCTTGTGTAATTGCCCCGCCCCACATCAGGCAAAAGCACCATAGGTTATATAAAGAATCAAAGATAAAACAGTTCTTAACCGGCTTTAGTTCCTTTATGCATTAAAAGAATTACAGTTCATTCATTTCAATGAATATTTTCTGTCATCATCTATGTGTAATATGGCATGATTGTCCACAAGTTTGCAAGATGAAGATTAGGGTGGTGTAAATATATGTTAGTATCCCATTGGCCAGTGTTTGAGAGATGAAGGATAAATATATTTTATGTTTTACAGCAATAGGCTGTGTATGTAGTTATGAGATACACAACAAATTACAAAACAAGACAAATATGACATGCATGACCTGATGTAATATGAATATATTGGACAGGACCCAGAAAAACATCTAATATTAGAAAATGGACCTGCTGTCATCTCTCCGCCAGGTCCATTAAACTTCAAGGCTGATCCCTCTTTTGCATCTTTATCCATTTGATTGGATTTCTCTTTCATTGATTTCAAGCTACCACCTTCTTGTGAAACTATTTGAGGGCTTGTTGACTAGTTGACAATAAAGAGGAGAAAACAATAAGCTTTGCATGACTTCAAAAAGAGCATTACAAACATCAAACAACTTATGAAAGTGTCCTGTAACTGAAGAGTAGATACATGTGCTTAAAATTTAGATAGCCTAAAGAGAGAGGGAGAAATCAACTCTGTTTAATATGGCTTGCTCGGTCTCTTGAGCCTTCTTTGAAGATTTGTTCTTCTGGTCATCCTCACGACGCTGCCTATCCATCCTGTAAAATAGGCATGGCAAAGAAGATGACAACATATATATAACTGACAACATATTAACATACTTCACTCTTCGCAAGATTTATCAGCCTCACAAGAGTCATTGTAGAAATATGTGAAAGAAATTTGAGAACTTGTATGGCTCATACTATTCTCTTCTATATTATTACATTAAGCAGAAATGAGAGAGATATCAATCTCACTCCTAAAATCCCACAAAATCAAAAGAAAAACAGAGAATAACTAAATGAAACCCCTAGTTCCAAAAACACATTAAATCCGGTTTCTCTCATACACTCTGCCTCCTCTATCAAACCTCTCCCTTCCCATCTCTTTCCCCCTACGACTCTCCCCTCAAAGATCCTCATACTAAAACAATGAGATGATTTTGTTTCTATTGGCACTTCTGTCTCCTTCCACACACCCATTTTTCAACAAGTACGCATCTGCACGAAGTGCTAACTGGAATCACTATAGACTGAACCTTGCTATACACTTTGTCTTACCCTTCCTCACTCCTCAATTTGTTTTCCCTATACTATTAACTTTTATTTCACCGTGATTGTGCTCTTGCAAATCAGAATATAAAGGACTTCGTCTTTCTATTCTTTTTTTCCTTTTTTTTAATTCTTCCCTTTTCTAACTATGATTACACATAGGAGGGGAAAGGTTTTCCTTCCGTCACTCCCTCCTCCTTCCCTTCCTCTCTAACTCATTCCCAATTTTTTCCCCTCTCCACTAAGGTCTTCATTTAGATCTACTAAGACTCCATAGTCTCCATCACCTTCTATCTTTCCCTATATATCTTGTTAGTTTCTAGCATTCACAATTAAGATACAAGGGGTGTTTCCACCTTTCACTCCCTCTTTCCTCGCTCTCTTCTCTTCTTTCTTCATTTTTTTTTCTATAGCCAAGATGTGCTTTTCATATTTACAAGGATTTCTCCAACTGATATTTTTCTTCTTCGAAGCTGAAATCTAACCCTAGATAGCGCCTTGAATTCCCCACATGGTTGGCTCCCATCGATCTCATACCTCACGTCGATCTCATGCCCACAAACATTGAAGAAGAAAAGGGGAGGGTGTGGAAATACCTCACCGGAGTCATCAGCACGAGGGTTCCGAGGAATAACGTCGATTGCTGGCAAAGGGGTCTGAGTTTCTATGTTCTAACGTTCCGAGGGATATCATTCCAAGAGAAAGCCTCACATCGAGATAGTCGAAACCAAGTCGCACGAATTGGCCCAACATTGTTGATGTGTTTCCTTGGATTTGGAGTTCAGGGTGAGCTCGAACTCTCAAAGGGCTGAAACAATATATACTCCGGTTTTCAGATCCCTAAAATCCTAAATTCATAGACTCATCCAAGAAATATTGACAAACACTCATATTCGGAGTTCAGGCACATATAGACTATTGACTAATGCCTATCTTAGGAGTTCGTGTCGCAAACTCCACATTGACTAATGCCTAAATCAGCAATACCGCTCAAAAATTCAGAACCACTAACGCATGTCCCTACAATATGACGAACTCTTCATGAAATCCCAATTGACTAACACCGCCTATGAAATTTGTATGCAGCAACAAATCAATAGTGATGATTAGTGGTGACGGCGGCAGCATTAGCGGTAGTGGCAGGGGGATGGCGATGACGGTGACGATGGCAGCGATAGCGGTCACGGTAGCGACAATGGTGGTGGTGGTGGTGGTGGTGATGGTGGTCGCAGTGGCGGCTACGTGACAGTGATGGAGAAGTAGGTGGCAGTAGCAGTGGTGGCTGCAGCTGCGATGGTGGAGGCTACGAGGAAGTTGTGGTGTAGTAGGTGGTGGTGGCATTTGCAATGGTAGCTGCAACAACAGTGGTAGAGGTGATGGCGGCGACGGTAGTGGCGGTATTGATAGCAGCCACAATAGTGGCAACCATAGTTACCAAGTCAGAAGTCAGGAAAAAATCGGTTAGGGGAGAAATCGGAAAAATCAAAAAAAAAGTCGGAAAGATCGGGAAAGAGTCGCTAAACAAATGGTAGAATTTTAGAAAATATTTATATATAGATGTTACAATAGATTTTTTGAGCAATACATGACGGGATTAAAACGCAATAAATCAGGAATAAAACTTGTAAATCGGGATAGAAACGTGAAAATCGTGACTTTTTCAAAAAATCGGGAAAGAGTCGCGTAAAGAACGTTTAATGAATAAGTCATGTTTTAATCGAGACTTATTCAAAAAATCGGGGTTTTTGGTAACAGAGGTGGCAACGGTGTTGGTAGCGGTGGCGGTTACGGTGGTAGTTGTGATGGCTGCGATGGTGGTGGTGTCAATCACAAACAAGAGAATAAGAAGAAAATTAGGATAGTGATTTTTTGGTTTTGGTAATGCTACGATGTAGGATGTGATATACCACCACCCCCATGGGACTCTTATATTCCATGTACGTGAGATGTGATATTTGGTTGGATTTGTTAGCATGAACCTAAATTACACTACCAACATGGGATAAGGAATTCTCTATCCTATCACAAGGCCATATACCAAATGTGGCATTAGTGTTAATTTGAGTTGTTTAATACATTATAATCGCTTCATACTAGTAAGATATGTAAGGTTCTGAAGAATCTGAACTAGTGGGGGGTTATTCCTTGCTAAGCATATAGCTTATCCCATTATCATTACAATGTTTTTAGATGCAATCCCTATAACCGCTAGCTGTGAGGGAGGTTGAAGCATTAGCATTCCACTATTTTCATGATCTGGATATTCTTATGGACAAGAGCATTAGTGTCTCCATGTACACGTATTTCTCAGTGTT
The DNA here is from genome assembly GCA_947650365.1 of Chamaelirium japonicum. Classification (NCBI taxonomy): domain Eukaryota; kingdom Viridiplantae; phylum Streptophyta; class Magnoliopsida; order Liliales; family Melanthiaceae; genus Chamaelirium; species Chamaelirium japonicum. Next base: position 49,130,413 of record OX393560.1, read on the forward strand.
CTAAAAAGCAGTTTCGACTTCCTAGGGGCTAGAAGGCCCCCCACCGCCCAGTCTAGCTCATAAATGGTGCAGAAATGTGTCCCAAGATGCTAGGAGGGGCTAGGCGGGCCCAAGCGGGCCAAGGTGAGTCCAGACGGGTCCACGTGGCCGCTTAGGCGCTAGAACATGTATAGATGCTATTCTATTGTTGGTAATCTTGAGTTTATGGTTTGGATTGTACTTAAATCATGGATATTATGGTATTATCTCATAATATCATGCTTGTTTTTGTTCTTGTTAATCTTGAGTTTATGGTTATGTAAATGATACCGGCTCTTTAAAATAATGGTTGGGATAATCTTAAATTTATAGTTATTTTAAAACATATATATTATATATAAATCAAAATAATAATTTATAAAAATTAAAAAATCCAAAACGCCTAGGCGCTAGACGGCCCCTCACCGCTCGACTAGCACCTAGCGCTTTTTAGAACATTTTTTAAACTTTTGTTTGTAACTTTATATTGTGGATTGGAACCTTGTTGTATAGTCAGGTTCCGATGTTCCGTTACTTTGTCTAGGAATTTGTACACAGTTTGTTCCTATATGAACCAGCTTAAATAAATATAATATATATATTTATATATGTATAAATGTGAGTTTTGGTTATACATGGTGTATTATTTTCTGCCTCTATGTATTCCTAGTAGTAAATACTTTACAAAATCACATTAAAAGTAAAAAACTTAAACCACCTCAAACCTCAGGTCTTAATGTCTTGTGCACACCGCGAGATCTGGGGTGTATCAATCCCGGCTTCGATTATGTGCTCCTTGACTACTCATGACATCATCATGGTTATACATCATCTAGCCTTTTGTTTCTGCAAGCTTCTATGGGCTAAAACATAAAACATTTGCCTATACTTCGCAGAATTTCCTTACCACTTCGGAGATACGATTATTCCGATGGTTGTTGAACTGCCTAGCCATTGTCCTCCCTTTCTTGTTGTCAAAACATTTCCAAGTAAACTCTTGGTGCATCTTTCTTTACCACTTCAGAGATACGATTATTTCGATGGTTGTTGAACTACCTATCTATCGTCCTTCCTTTCTTGTTGTCAAAGCATCTCCAAGCAAACTCTTGGTGCATCTTCCCCCTAAGTTTGAGATGGAGGATGACAAAAATAGGTGGTGTGATAGCCAAGTTGTGATATACATGTATATATAGTACTGCATGATGCATTTTTAATTAATTCTATACACACATTTGAAGACATAGCATATGGACCTGCACATGTAGCATTAGCATAGGGTTGAGTATACCAGTGTTCAAAAACCCGGAACTCGAACTCAACTCGGAAGTCCACCGAGTCGAGTAACACAAAGACTCGACTCAGGCGACTCGGTAATTTTATATTTATATATATATATATATATATATATATATATATATATACACCAACTTGGGCTATTTACTATTTTGAGTTTTAAACACACACACACACAGTGTGTGTGTGTGTGTGTGTGTGTGTGTTTTTAAAACTCAAAATAGTAAATAGCCCAAGTTGGCCCAAGTGACCAAGTCAGAACGAGTCGGACCGAGTCACAGTCGATCCGAGTTTCGGTCCGAGTCGACTCGATTTTCGGCCAAGTCGAGTCGAGTCGGACCGAGTTTTGGTACTATGGTGTATACATTACAGTGCAATGTGGAAAGAGTTATATTAGTGTATATAACCAGCCTCAATGTCCTAATGAGATAAGGATTGCAATATTGCACATCCCCCATATTTCACTCTTTAATGAATCCTTATGTTTGTCAAGTTAACAGAGTCATCTAACAATCTATGAGTTTACCTAAGTTTCAGAAGTATTTTTTAAGCATTTTGCTATGGTAAGGGACACATGTAATTGTCCTCAAATTTGTGTGGTTTTAGGAAGTCCTATTTCAAGTGAGAAGTATATAAAGAAGCTGGTGTAATAGTATGCTACATAAAGAAATATTAACCACATTAGGTTGAATTTATTCTTATGCAAATGTAAGAATAGGGGTAGTTTTGGATTTCTTTTCATACATTTCAAATTAATTGAAAGCTTAAATATCAAAAAGGTCTATGAAATATCAGAGTTGGTTGAATATGCCCCAAATCAAGGATTCCAATCTCCAGCAATTAGGATTTCTTTAAACTGGAAAAAGTATAACTTAAGTCTCTTTACAAGTCAAGTGCCTTGGTATTTGCATTAGGAAAATAATTTTTAAGATTAGTTTATAGGATTCATAAAGTCATTAACTTTGTGCTTTGAAGTAAACATGGGAATTGGTTGTTGAATGAGATACTAGAAATGTGTTGCCGTTCGGTTCTTAATTTTGGTGTAAATTGAACTTGAACTGACTTCCCTAAATCAAGTTTGTCTTCCCTCTTTGTTCAAACCCTTTCAAGTTTATGGAATATTTTTTTGTTTTTGTGGGGTTAAGTGGTGCTCTTTGGCTGCCTGTGTTTAACAAAAATAGTAGGTTTCATACTAACTTTTTGCTTCCATAGCAAGGCCATCACTTGCTCAAAATTTTCCATAGCAAGGCCAATCAAGAACTTTCAAACTATTATCAATAACATAAACCGCATGAAAACAAGGCTTGCTCTTATACAGTACAACGAAATAAGCTCTCTCTCTCTCTCTCTCTCTCTATCTATATATATATATATATATATATATATATATATTGTGTGTGTGCGTGCGTGCGTGTGTGTGTGCCGTACAACTACAACTTTTCTGCCTTTTCCCTTTTTTTTGTTTCACTTCACTTTCTTAATTGGCAATTACAGTGCACCAGTAGTCTGCACACTCTTCCCACTTTCACTCTAAAATATTGTTCGAGGGTTCATCCAAAACTAAACAAATTGCTGAACGAGTTCAGATTTCTGCCGATCCGTACCAAAACACCCCTGAACCTGAAATATGCCCCAATTTGGATTCAAGTCTTTGGTTCGACCTGGTTTGGATTCAGTTCAATCTGGTTCAGATCCAGTTCGCCTAGGTTTCAATTTGTACACCCGAATTAGATTCAGACAAGGGCGAATCGTCTGAATAACCCAATCATCACATGCAGAATAATGTGAACGTGGTGCTTCAGGCAAAACTAGAAATCCATAAAGCACTTCATCAGAGGTTCGACAATAAACTCTTAACGTGAAGTTTATTTCTTTGGTGAATAAACCATTTTACTTTCTATAGGCTTCTCTAACATTGCAATGTGCCAATCCACAAGACGCAAGAAAGGGGGGGGGGGGGGGGGGGGGGGGGGGGGGGATTAGCAGGCCAAATGGCTCTCAATTTAGACAAATAGCAAACGTTTACAAAGTTAATAATTTCCGGACTTCCTTAAACATACCAACTACCAAGAAAAAAAAATATTACCAATTCTATATAACTTCAACACATTCTTCTACTTTTATTTTATTTTTCTATATATTTCATGTCAGATAGGTTGTTTTCTGCAAGGGAAAAGAAAAAAAAGGAGAGAGATGAAGAAGAAAGGAACAGGGACTCACGTTGGGGACGGAAACCCCATGACTTAGGATTCCGAGGATTCTGAAGCATCTTACCAGCGGTGGGATTCACATGGTAGAGAGCCTCAGTTCTTCTCTCTTGTGAGTTGCTCTCCCTCTCTCCTTGTTTTCTTTCTTCTTTCTTTACTTCTTTCAATAGAAGGCCACTAATCCTATTTTAATGTTATCCTCTCTAGATGCTTTCCTTATCTATTCTCCCACCCAAAGATTAATGCGCATCCAAGCTGTGACCAGTATGTGACCCCATACAATAAAGCAAAATCGGGAAAAAAAATCAATAAGTCTAGCAAAATAGGAAATGGACTCCTAAACCATTACACCACCAAACCGACTCAAAAACAACTATTAGCTGACATACGAAACACCTAATGACACCTACTTCTCTGCAATTGCCAAATTAAACTATATTTTTGGACTTTACGTGCTCTATAGCTAATTACATTGATTTACACAAGGGATACTCCTGCCAAACTACCTCTACTTCTTGTACACTTGACTGAAATAACAAAAACTTGAATCATGTTTTATCTTATAGTCTGATATTGAAACTTGAAAGAACAAATTTTGCAATTTATTTCAGAAACTGAATCCAAATTCTAATACTAAATGACATCATGCTTCTTAGATATCTCTATTATAAATTATAGCCCGTGCATCCTCTTCCTCTTCTCCGTGCTCTTTGAAATAATCTGATTTAACTTCGAAAATCGGATCTGAAACCTGATTGAAAGCCACACTTCAACACCAAAACATTTCACCCATACTTCCACATAACTTGATCTACCTTAAATTCATTCCAACTCTCTAAAGTCTGAGTTCCTAAAAAAAAGAAAAAAAACAGTGCATAAAAGAGTATACGTTCCTCCACTAAAGTTGCAGCAATTCAAACCAAAACAAGTCAAATATACTTATTCGTCCAGCAAGTAATATTTTGTTCACAAGCTCCAAAATCAAGAAGTCAATAATGACTTTATCTTTTTGACTCGTGATTCCTCAAGAATCCTCGTACTAATGTCACTATGCTAATACCTATCTTTAGTGTCCTCTGGATCTAATTGGAAAAAAATTATTTGAAAGAATGCAAATTCTTAGTATGAGTAGTTCTTATTTGAGATTCAACTAGCAGCCTGACAACCTCCAGTTTGCAGCATGAAATCTCTCATGTTCCCTTAAGTGTGTCACAATGTAGGCTCAACTTCAGCACATTAGAAAAGCCCGAGTCTATTACTAGCCCACTCCTTAATCAAATCTCACAACATAGCCCTCTTATAGCTTCTTTTTGGGGCCCGTGATACGGTGATACCAGTTGATCTTCCCAAAGTCTTGATATATCGTTGACATTATATCAACGCAACTAAAAACATGTTGGAATAAAAAAATACCCATTAAAAAGGCAGAATCGGTTTATATTATAATAGATTTCATAGAATCCACAAAAGCTTGACATTTTCAATATGTTTAGCGAAAACCAAAGCATTTGTATTTCAATCATAGTAAATGTTATATTTTCAATAGCTTTCAACAAATGATAACTATAGCTGGACCAAATATATTTCTGAAAAATTAAAGAACTTCATTTCTTGTCAAATCATAAACAAATACTTCATCAAAGATTGAGAACTAGAATTATCCCCACACCAAAAAGAGACTTCTATAGACACCCAACAGGTAATACTTTATTAGCATCACCAATTTGTCAGCAATTGGATCCATTCAAAGCCTGCCAAAAGATCAGTTAATGCGTTGAGAATACACTAAATAAAAATTCCTAAGCAGTATTCCACCAGTTATTGCACAACGATGGAGAAAAAAGAAAGCATTTTATTAATGGGTAAGACACCATATATATTTTAGACCCACAAGCTGATGTAACATAATCAGAATAGCAAAGGTCAGAAAAAATATTTACACAATCAGTTTAAGCCCCAACAATCATGTAACTACAGATTTTAATCAAACATGGTTGATTGTATCAAACAAAATCAAACAAAACAAACCTCCTTTGCACTAAGCGGATGAAATGTTGAGGTGGAACAAATGCACGCTCCATATCAACTAGGGCCACAACCATCGTTTTGGCCTCATTTCTAAAACCATCTAACGCAGCAGATGCAATAGCAATGACCTTGATAGAGGAACAGGAAAGTATTACTTTTTTGAAATGAAGAAAGAGAGAATGATATCGCCGCCAACACCCCCACCTGTTATACCCAGTTACCAGTGTAATCCAACCCCAACATGGAACCACAAAAACCAGTTCTTAACAGTGACTGTGGCCTTGCAATGGATGCCAGGTGCAGATCACAAGGGATGGATTATCAAAAAAGCAAGGGGGGCCATAATGTGGATTGAATGTAGATAACAATATTACCTCACGCTTGAATGGTGGGTATCTTCCTAGTCCAGGTGTAGCATTTGCAGCAGAAGAAACTATATCTATCAAAACACGATGCACCTGCTTTGGCAGACATCCCAAAATACTTTTATATAACTAATTTAGCAAGTTAATGAAAATAAATAATGCTAGACTAATGTTATCTCTAAAGATGCAGTTTAGAAGATAAGACATGCATTTCATAACAGAGGTCCATACACCACAGAAAATATATATTTATTATAGTACATGTTTAAGAATGAATAGAGTACACATGAACAGTTAAAACAAAACGGGACCCCTTCATCCTCACAATATATGAGAATTATACAAATAAACTTTGACAAAGAATATTGCAAGACTGAAAAAAAAGTAGAAAATATTTTCAATAGTATAGAAAGGAGAGGTTCCTACGCTTTGAAGCCTTAGTAGTAACTAGTAACTAGAACAGGCTTCAATAGTAAAAATATCAAAAAACCACTATGAGTCAAAACATGTGGTAGGAGCACTAAGTCCCACTGACTATGAATAAAGATACTATTGAGTAAAATGAGGCACTAGCAGTTGGAATAAATAAAGAAAAAAGAAGAGAAAGTGCCGACTATTGTGCACTTCACATGATGAACAACAACATATGTAATTACTCCAAAACAAACTTCCCATCAATAATCGTGAATTTACAAAAAGAAGATGTAAGTACTGATATGTACAGTTCACATAATGAAAAACACCAGATATGTTAGACCAACAAATAAAACAGATATACCATAATTGTGAATATACCTCATCCACACAAAGGCGTGATGGCTCTTTTGCAAGCTCCAGTACTCCTTTTATTAAGGATCTTAAACCTTTCTCAGGAGATATTAGATATGGCTGATAACCATCAGCTTCCAGCACAATCTACATGCAGAATCAAATGTTTGAGATATATTTGCTACTAGCAATAACAAATTATGGTAGTTGGGTAAGAATAGAACGGAAAGTAAATATACCCTTTTGACATTGTTTATATCAAAATGCCTATCTAATGGAAGCTGCTTGATTCTGTTAGGAAAATTTCCCTCAAAACTCGCAACGACTTTCCAACCTCCACCCTGTAAATAATATGTATGAGTTGATAGCATTAGTAGAGAACATGGAATCAAATGTCAACAAATTTCCTACAAAATAACCGAAATATGTCTTTTTTCCAAGGGTCCGACATAGAAATTGACCGGATTTTTAATAGTACCAAACTTCCTTCCGACATAACGAAATGTCGGCCGAAATGACCGACATTGACCGAAATCCGACATTGCCTTTTTTCCAGAAAATTTCACTGAAAATTTTTATCTTTTTTAACGAAACAAAACTCATCTTTAACAATAAGAAATTACATTTTTCCTCAATTTTGATTTTTTTTCATAATAGACAATATTTTACTGTCAAATTTATCCTGAAGTATTGTTGAAATATTCCATCTTTTTCATATCAAACAAACAAAATCAAAATCTGACCGAAAAACGATAAATTTCCATCGAAAAACACCAAAATTTGACCGAAAAATGAAGTATTTCCACCGAAATTTGTCTTTCCATTTTACAATTTATCCACCGACAAATTACCAAAAAACAAAAAAAATTCTTTTTTTGGCCGACCGACATGGACACTGAAAACGACATTTAAAACCTTGGTAGAGACTAGCAATGATTAGTACTAATGAATTATGAAGGCATTAAAGAATTGCAATTCCTAGCAAGGTAAAGAACAATTTATGATTGTCTAGTTTAAATTAACGCCAAAATTATATTTTAGAAAAAAAAATGGGTCCATATTGACTGGCATGACGTAAGCACATTATTTAGTAGATGACGGTGAGCCATATTTTCTGGAAGGATACTATTTGGTATTTGCATATTAAACAAGAAAAAATAGGTTGCCTTTTTTTTTTGTGGTGGTGGGGGGTTGCTTTTTTTTTCCTTTGGTAGAAGCAAAAACAGGTATCATTATTTTTTTCTCTTTTTACCTTTGATGGAGGTAGACCCCAGATAGATGGCATAAGGCTAATGAAAGTTTGCTTATGGTTTTTTCTTCTCAACACAACCAATGATATTAAAACTGCATATGTAGTATATTCAATTAAGGATCCAGTGGCATATGTGATTGTGTCTTCATTTGTTAGAATTTATCTGAAAAATGCATAAATTACCAGAACCTATAAAAAAATCTTAGGCAAAAACAAAAAATAAAACTATTTATTTTGTTTCAAATTATTAGTAAAAAAATGCATACAAATGATTCAACTACAAGTAATTAAACAAATTCATTAAGCTAAAAGTTCATGATAACTGAAATCCAAATACACAAGTTTAGTAAACACTGGGACCAAAAATCTACAAGGTTTTTTACTTGTCAATTGTGTGCGTCTTGTGTCTCTTCACCTTCACTATCGCTAGAACGAGTGAACCTGTCATCATGAGTTGTCTTCTTCTATGTATAACTCTTCTTCTGTCTCAGCATCATCCGTCCTCACGAGCACCTCACCAATGTCTACCGGTCTTGTTTGCATTTAGTCTATTCTACTACTATCTCGGTGATACCATGATCACACCACTCCTCAATTCCTAGTCGTTGAAAACCTAACGGCAACTACTTGATATGGCACCATTACCACTTCTACTACCCCTCGATGGTGTCTATTTTGACTTCAGCTCAACCCTTCTTCTTCCTCACCATGCTCAACTTCCGCATAAGTCAAGATATTGCCTTGGAAAGCCAGCTTGCCAGTATCGATGAGCCATGGGCGGTCATTGATGAGGACATTACTGACGATCACCCAACATGAGGGAGTACCAACATAGGAAACGGAGGAAGGCTTCAGCTATTTAACACTGGCTCGGCGAGTAGACCATAGCCCAGTTGGTTGGTGGTCCTGTTCAGGGTCATCCTTTTTATCCATTTGTTACTTTATTTATATTTTTGAAATATTTTATTTGGGAAAATTTTGGCTTTCAATATGGGCATGTTATTCCAATGTTTAGTCGTGCATTGCTTGTGGAAAACTTTTCTAATGCACTAAAGGCTTATTTAAAGGCCTATAGGTCCCTTTATTTGAAATCAATAAATAAACCAAAAAATTTGCTCTTGTAAGCTTTTCTCCCAGTGAAAGGGTAATTCCACTAGATGAAATGGCCGTATAATCACTCTTTACTTCTTTTATTATCAACCCCCTTTTCGTTCATCCCCACCAACCCTTTATAGACTTATGGCCCGAGAGGGTCGTTCAGGCATTTCCCCAACATTCATGCCTTAGCGGATTTGGCGTCGTTTGTTGGGGCGTTACCTTGCCAAGATTTCCCGCTATTCACCATAACTTCCCTGGCATTTATATCTGTGAAGGATGTTGAGGACATGATGTTACTGATCCGAGAACGCGATCCCCAATTAGCGTCATCGAGATTTCCAATTCAAGTAACCAAGTGCCCCTAATTTCGGGAATGGTTTCTCACTATGTTGGTCGTTGGATCGTGGGCGCGCCGACTAAACCCTCGTGTACACCCAATCGCTCACATCGCAAAGCCACGTATACAGCCAATATTGCTTACTAATTTAACACACCCACAAGCATGAAAAATAACTTTAATGGCAGGATTTTCACAATTGAACAAGAACACGATTAGAAGCGTGGAATTATGGATCAGCAGGTATCCCTAATGAAAGTGATGAAAGTAAAGAATTCTACCAATAAACAGATATAGGTAGAGCTATTTTTAGCAAAAATTTTAAAAAGGTAAGTAGTGGGATAGTGGTTAAGCTTGTCCACTGAATCTGCTAATGGAGATCTTGAACAGTAGAATTGTACTATTTTATGAAATACAGAAAAAGAAAACTGCACAAAATCACCTAAGGAGGTAGAACCATGATTTAGACCAAGAGAATCAAACATCAGTAAGATTTCATGACAAAGTCACGTTGTAGACAAAATTGTCTAGTGCACGAATGACCTGAGAAGACACTATGGAGATCCAATGTCAATAAGCCTTGCAGGAGGGTAGCTTTAAGACCCTCAATTCTACACTTATTACATAGATGAATTAACTTAATATGAAACAAGAGCCCCTTCCGTGCATATTATTTGAACCTAATATTAGCACTAGTTGATCAAAGTAGGGAAGAATGACCCGATAGAAAATCCACAGAATAAAGGTAAAAATATTAGCCAAATCACAATAAAGAAAATTTTTGGGATGTTAACTTGGTCTAGGTCAAGGGTTAATACCCTGTGTGAAGTACATGGGTTGGAAGTATGTAGAGCATTTATTAAAGGGCCAAGCATGGACTAAGTTTCCAAGATTAATGGGCCATAGGGGGTACATGCACTGATGCACATAGGGGATCCAATGTCAATAAGCCTTGCAGGAGGGTGGTTTTAAGACCCTCAATTCTCCACTTATTACATAGATGAACTAACTTAATATGAAACAAGAGCCCCTTCCATGCATATTATTTGAAACTAAGATTAGCATTAGTTGATCAGAGTAGGGAAGAATGACCAGATAGAAATTCCACATAATAAAGGTATAAATATAAGACTAATCCCAATATAAAATTTTTGGGATGTCAACTCGATCTAGGTCAAGGGTTAATACCTTGTGTGGTGTACCTGGGTTGGAAATATGTAGAGCATTTATTAAAGGGCCAAGCATGGACTAAGTTTCTGAGATCAATTAGGGTTACATGCACATACTCTATATATGTGTGTGTTCTCTTGTCTCATATGTTGTTACTTGGTGAACAGGTTATCTAGTCTTATTCGCATATCAAAATTCTAAGAGCCAATGCTTTATTTGGGCTCAATTCATAAGTACCAACTGATCCTTTTTATTCCTTTCGATATCTGAATGAAATTAATCTTAATCAGTGCAACAATCAGTTAAGTTGTTTGGCTGCTTTGTTTTAGCATTAGAAGGGAAAAAAACACTATCAAACTACTAATGAAAACATGGACCTCTACTCTGAATAGATAGACTACGCCTGAACTTTGGTGCTGGATTTTTATGGCCTACGATGGGCTTGGGCTTGAGATGAAGTTCTAGGCCGAACCTGTGAAATATGTGGCCCTAACCATGATCGGGCCGTGCACACAAAGACAATATTAAAAGGACTATGGGAGTTGGTGACGACATAATTAAAACTAGGAATCAAGAAAATTCCCCAAATAATTGCTCGTTCTACCTTGTACTTATACCACAATGCATGGTAAATCGATAAAATTTGCATTAGATAGGATAAATTTGTGATGGTCAAACACCAGTTAAACATAAAACAAGGTTTTCATATCGCTTAGTGTATCATTTTCCCTTTTTCGTGTATTATCTATCGCAATGTATCGTGTATCATATCATGTTCCTGTATAAACAAATAACATACTAAACATTAATATGAAAAGTTGAGTAGCAGAGTTGTCCCTACAAAGGTTGGCCCTATAAAAAGCAACATGTATATATACTAGTGGGCCCTGTCATAGTAACATTATTCAGTTTAGTTCATTATGTAGGTCCCAAATAAACATCATGTAATTATAACATTGTTCAACATTCTCTTCAACAAACTGCAAGAAATGTGGGATTAGAGTAAAGTAGTATATAAACTTTTTATTTGTGTGTTATGTTGTAACAGGAAACAATTAGACAAAACTTAAGAGAACTATATACAGGATTACAGTATTACACTAATATTTGTATTAAGACAAAGAGAAGCAAAAGTGATTGTTCTCAAGAGAAGGATTTACAGGATTGTCCTTAGTACATAGATTGTTTTTTCATTCAAAATTACAGGTCTTCCCATGGTTCCCCTGCAACAAACACATTGGCATGTGATTTTTCTTCTAGTTTGTTTTGGATCTTGACACATAGCCTACTTAACTTGCCTTTTTTTTTTAGCTCATAACCTACTTAACTAGTTTGAAAAAGAGAACATAGCCCTGATCATGCAAGGCATTGTTCATGCCCACTGCCATGACGGTTGAATCGTCACGCCAAAGCCATGTCAGTAGTGTACTGTCCTTTGAGTGTTCTCTCCCATGCTGGGTAATGGTGGCCAAAAGCTCTACTTCTGACCCTAGACAGTCAATTCAAATAGGGTTTATTTTGAGATTCTAGGTAAGGATATGTATGTGTGTGTGTTAGCGTGTGTGTGTGCGCACGCGTATGTAAGTATAACACGGAAGGTATTTAAGCGTAAAACGTTATAGACACACCAAAAACATATTACGCAATGTTTTGGTTATACAAAATTATGACCTTACCTCCCCCATTCTTCAAGCTGCAATGTCAACTGTTCTTGAACACATGGACACTGAAGCTTTGGTATCAGATCAAACAACAGATAAAGTATGTAAGATGAAAGAATTGATTACATTATCTATCACTCTTTTGTTAAGTTTCTTTTCTTTCTTGCTTTTTCTGTAATGCAACCACCATATATGAATGATAAGATGCCCCTTTTCATCTGAGTCAACCCTAACACTCCACATGATTCATCAGTTCTAAACCAAGATATTATTACCAGGGCCAAAGGAATTATCTAAATCAATGGTAGAAATATCAAGAATACTCCTTTCCCCATATAATTCTTAATTCATCATTAAAAACCCAAAAAGGTTGGAATCTATTCCCAACATGAGAGGGCTATGCATTTCATGATTATAAAAAAAGAGTTAGAATCATGCAAGTTTTCTCAGCATAAGATCCTATCATTATGAACACCGGAATTAGACGGTGTTTGCAACGACCCAAATAAAAGAGTCATAAGATATAATATAACCCACAAACAGGTTCTTCAAGAACAAATGAACTGACTAAATTAAGGCATTATCACTCAAGATGAAATACCAATCCTAAATAAAACCACAATCAGGCTTGGCAAAAGTCCTTACCTGGTATATAAATTCTAGAAATAGAAATTAACACCTATAAAACTACTTCCGGTTGCCCAGAACAGAGAAGAAATTAAGGAAATAGCATATTATAAGAAAGAAAAATGTATTGCCATGGAAAATCACAAGTGGGTTATGCTTAAAATCCCAACTCCAAGCAGAACACCAAAATCTGGGATTTTCATTTTTATCGAGTTGTTCTGATTGAGTTTCTGAAACTTACCAGAAGTTTTCCAAGGTCAGAATTTATGTAATTTCGTTAAAAAGATCCCTATTAAATGAGGTGAATACTTTTAAATCCTTCACAAGGATATCAGCAGGAGTTGCACGATCATGCCTAGAAACATTAACTCCATTAACATTATGTCTAAAATTGGCTTGCACAGTTAGACATACTCTTGGTCGAATCCCAGAACAAAGCCTCTATAACACCTCTTTATTCTATACACAGAGTACCTGAAACTTATCCAATGGCTCAACATATTTGTGCTTCCGGATTTCAAAGAAAATCTTCATGGAGTACCGGTTGTCATCCACCTCAGTGAAGCTGGAGAGGTATCGATCAACCTCGTCCCAGTTCTTGCTGAGCACCACGTCCTCGAATTAGTTCATGTTGCAATAGAATGGAGATACCTGATCCACCATATCTACGAGAAGGGAGACAAAACAGAAAACAAAAGGAACCGCTACAAAATCTTGGTTGATGCCAAGGGGCACCTATTTCATATGTTCATGCTTTTACAATAACAAATTAAAAGATATGGTCATGCAAGCATATATCGACCACCTAACTATGATGGCAAAACAAAAGCTCTCTTCTGCATCAAGCATCAAATGAAAGAACAATATAATAGCAAGTTGTTCGAGCAAGGAACCAAAAGGTAACCATTAAATAATCAAGACAAATGCAATGAGAGAGGAAGCATATCGTTCTGTATATTTTTTCTTTTTCAGTAAATTAAAAACCCATACAATCCAATGACAACTTAACGTAATAACTCAAGATATTTTCATAATACAATGATCCACAGTACTTGATGATACAACAAGTATTATTGTTGACCAATTGAAAAATAAGTACTTAAACTCAAAATATTTAAGCAATCCATATTGAGACAAAAAACATAAGCACGACAGAAAACTTTTCCATTATAGTGACAAGAGTTTCCCTTCTAGCACAAGAATCTCACTACTCATTCCACTCCCCCGCTCTTACCCCACGAATACAAAGAACACCCATTCTAGGGGCTCAGGGCTTGAATCCCTAAGAATCATTCCTCAAATTGGATTGTTGAGGTTCTAGATCTCCCAAGAGAGATTTGGTGCTCCGGCAATTTTTTTTGTCTCCCTAGATCGTCGGGTCAAGCGGGTAGGAGAAAGAGGACTTCAGGTCATGATGTAGGCACAATTGCTATTCTAATGAGTGGATGTGAATGAATAATGCTAAGATGATTTCTAGAGATGAGCTTAACATGTACAGCACCAAAGATCATTGTTATATCAAGGCAATCAAAATTGTCGATGGTTCTTGTATACAATGGAGGGATTAAAATGGAGACGTGTGGTTGTTGATCAATACCATAGTAACCATACAGGATATTTTTAGGTTGAATGTCAGCAATACCAACATAATTGTAGTAATATAACAAAATTGCATATATTAAGATAAATATCTGCAAGTAGTTCCTAGATACCTCCTGTCATGGATGATTTTAATAGTGTGTTATGCCATTACTTCACCTCATCTAAGCAAAGTTTGAGAATTCGAGTTCGGATTTGGTTTTAGGCTAAGCGAAAAACAAATAGGTTCAGTTGATTAAGGCTGTGTGGAAAAATGTGAGCGGCTCGTCACAGCCCTACTGGGATGGCTCCTCATTCCACTATGCCAGATACAGACGGTAGCAAAAAAGCGAGCTGCATCAAACTACCGCGGTAGTAGCTGGGTGCAACCGCCAAGGTAAACACAACCTTAGTTAGTTTGGGTTCGACCGCTCCGACAATATTATTTTAAAAAATGATAAGACACCAAAAATTATGGTCTGACTAAATCCACTCAAATTTGATTCTCAATTCGAGCCCGATTATGCATATTCAAACCCTATCTTGGCTCTACTGGAGAAATCAGGTATGATCTGCCCTTATTTGAATCTAATTCAATTAAACCTGATCTAAGCCAGGGCGAACAGGATCTCAACCAAGCCAAGCCAAATCTGAATTGAGGCAAATTGACACAAATAGTGCATAATCAGTTCAGATAGGCCAAAAGCCGAACCGGTTCGGTGGTTTGGTCGTTCAGAAGAACTCTCAAACCATGCCCCCCCCCCCGCGTGCACACACACACACACACCCATATCCAAGGATGAGATAACCCACTACAATAAAATAAAACAAAACAAGAGCTAATAAAATAAACAATTACGATCATACTTAAGTCCGCACCCAAAATAAAAATATAAATTACTAGTCCCTGACAGTAGGTTACATCACCTTGGAGGTTGTCCTGAACACGGGTAGAAGGGTTGGACAAGAGGATAGGAAGTCCAAAGATAACTTCCATGTAAGTAGTGAGAAATGATTTAAAGCAAGGTTTTAAATGTCAATATCTATGTCGATTTCGGTATGTTAAAAAAAGAAAATTAGTCGGATTTTGGTAAAATATCACTAGAATTTTTTTGTTCTTTAAGAAAATATTTCAGTGGAAATTTGTTGAATTTTGGGCAAGTTATGATCGATTTGGGTCAAAAGCAGGCAAAAAGTAAAAACCGGTGGAAAAAAGGTGGAATTCACTTAAAAAGATGGAATCTATTGCTAAAAAGGTGAAATTTTTCAATGAAATTGTCTCAAAAAGATAAAATGTTGAATTTCAATCAAATGTCGGTCATTTTAGTCGACATTTCATGATGTCGAACTGAAATCTACTACTATGAAAATTTTGGTCGATTTCTAAGTTGGCACCTACAAAAAGACATACTTCGGTCATTTCGTAGGAAATTTACCGACATTTGATTCCATGTAAAGAACTTTTTCCACATTATAAGATATGAGTTTCGATAGGAATCAATTGCAATGTTGAATTTATATAACCAGCCCAAGATTCATGGGATAAGACTTGTTTATGCTTATGCATATGATTCATGATAATCTTCCGTACTTTCTTTTCATACTTACCAATATATGTTATAAAGGTAGGTAACAGAATATTTGCATATCGGACTGCTTCTAAGTAAGAGCAAGCTTAGGAACATATTAAACATTATGTCAAAAGTACAATGTAATATAGTTTGAACTTCATTCATTCATCCTTCTGGAAATATAAGAATGTAAAAAAATACAAGCGCAGAAACTACTGACCTCACCAGTGGCAATATGTTGGAGGAGTTTATCCTCAAATTCCCGGCAAAGCTCCAAAGCAATAGCCCTGGTACCCTCGGAACTATGTATCATTGCTTCTCCAAGCCTTACCAACTCATCCCCTACTATCTGAGACTTACCCTGTAACCTGCATCGGTTTAAAGGAATAAATAGAAATCATTCCAAATTAACGAGAATTGTGTCAATTCCAGAAAACAAAGCTAGCATCATGCATCTATTGACGGATGAAAGATACATAAAAACAATTCAAAAGAACCTCCTAACACCACTCTTTCATTCATTATTCATCAACAGTGTCGCTGTCTAGAAGATATACACCACAAATATCAGTTTAGATGAAACAAATGGAAAATATTGCATGTATAATTGACTCTCTCTACAGGGAATATCCTCACATCTCTCTACAGGGAATATTAATTTAGATGTCTATCTTTCGCAAGTCTCGACATTATCAAAACAAGTTGAGAGTAGAGAAGAATGTGTATGTATGCACAACTCATGAGATACAGTCCTATACCAGGA
Source organism: Chamaelirium japonicum (assembly GCA_947650365.1). Classification (NCBI taxonomy): domain Eukaryota; kingdom Viridiplantae; phylum Streptophyta; class Magnoliopsida; order Liliales; family Melanthiaceae; genus Chamaelirium; species Chamaelirium japonicum. Next base: position 49,147,149 of record OX393560.1, read on the forward strand.
CATGTATCTAACAGGCCCTTGAACAATAGTACCAACATGAATATAAAAGGATCTTAACATGGCAACTAAAGAACATTAAAACAATGGTTTGAATATTTGGTTGAAGCGCAACCAAAACGCCTAAAAAGATCTAGCTTATTAAAACCTAGAGCTTGGAATGGGCCCAAAACCATCCCAGACCTGCTTGGGCCTAGCCCGCTTGGTAAAGATTTTGGACATATCCAATACATTATATATGCTAGGCTTATATTCTAGGCCCGAAATAACATGTGTCGGGCCTGAGCTTGTATAGGTCCGGCCCGAACCCGGACCACTTTAAAAGTTGGGGTCTACCCGACTTATCTAGGAATGAATTTCTAGTTTGCCGCTCATCTTTTTTTATTCAGTGAGATGATGATGTTATATGGGAGAAAATCTTGGAGTTTCTTATGGCCATTGCAAGCTTGCAACACAATTTATAAAACAATTGCAAGAATATTTATAGCACAAGGAAATATATGGAAACAACTTCAATTGATGCTAAAAAACCCTAACGAAGAAAATTGGCCATCGATGATTTTCAGGCCAGAGATCAGTTTACGCCCGAATCATTGATATGAGCTTCAACTTTGTCCTTGTCTTCAAAGCCCATTAAAAAATAGGCACGGAATAGCCCGAACAAAAAAATATGGGCCCATACGGTCTAGATTGGGTCCGATCCAGGGCCTGACCCGTTGCCAGCCATGTTCAAACCGAACGACAACTCAAACCAATTCTTGACCGACATAGAGTGAACCAGGGTCCTCACAGCTGGCCGATAACTATCAACAACATCAAGACACCAACACAAACATCGAGATGCACATGTAAGGTTTTGTCAGCCTAACATTATTTTTTAGTTGCTCTTTGGTTCAGACTAAGATGATAGCTAATGCTTTGGTTCAACCCTCTAGTTGCATTACACATTCATGACCTTATAGAAGCTATTGATGGTTGCTAATCATATTCAGTAAGATATATTGTTATAACTGGTAGCCGGTAGTTATGCATATAAGTCTAAAATACATCAATACTAGTAGTGTATTACCCCTATGCAACACAGAATTACAGATTTGGTTCTTCAGTTCTAGTACTTTTTGATATTTTTGAATTTCTTTTCCAAATTTTATTCCTGTCATGTTTAAAGGCTTTTACAAATATTCCAAATTTTGGCCGAATAGACAACCGAAATCAGACCAAACCCGAAACCATACCCAAAATCTCAAAACATGATTATAGCTTAATTGAAGACATAAAGATGTCCAGCGGAGGGCCCAAAAATAAAAGTATCCAATTGGGAGGCTATAAACATATAGAATAAAAAATATTTTATGATGAATCAAAATATGCCCTTTAAGTTAAGTAATAATACTTGAAGTCTCAATAAGATAGAAGTTGAGAAGCTAAAGAGCTCATAATAATAGTAAAAGATGGCATTTTACCCAGACAGAAGATTCGGAAGCCTGAATCTCATCCGTTTACGTATCTGTCTGGCGAGTGTATCGACCAAAGCTACTCTACCAAGTTTGCTCTGTGGAGCTCCAGTCAGTATGGATCTAAGACTTTCACTCTCAGCTCGCCAAGCAGTTTCCAATGAGCCTTCAGAGCCAACAGATCCAGCTTGTGCCGAAGCTATAGAAACAGATTGGCCAATGAGAGCAACCCACGGAATATCAGATGCATTTCGTGGTCCCTGGTTCAATAAAAGAGTTTGAACAACCGCAAGGGTTTTCTGGTCTCCAGCTGCTTGATCAATTTTACTAATAACACCAATTGTTCGTGTGCCTACACCACATGAAAAAATAATAAATGGGTCATTGGTTGAAGCAATGTTTCCTGTGTAGGAAGGCATCAATGAATGGAATTACTGGATGGAAAAACATTACAGAATACAATACAAACCATCTGCATCAAATTCCTTAGCCAGTCTAAGAGCTCGAGATGAAGAAATTTCTGGTGCCTGTGCAGCTGGCACTATAACTAGCAATATTGCATCATTATGTGCAGCAAAGTCACTGACCTAGAACAAGAAACATTACCACCACATTAAAGAGCACAGATGACTAATAACAAGCAAAAAGACACATTAGACCTTCCATTGAGCATTAATACTGCATTTCTAAAACAGTTAAAACTCAAATGAAGCATTCAGCAAGCACATCAAGCAAATACAGAACCATAATTATGTAACTACATTGTCTAATATGTTTCTGACTTCTCTTCTGCTATATGTTACCATTTATGAGCACATCAAGCCTCCAAACAAGTGTTGGCAGCTCGTTGAAAGGTAAGAATAGACCATAATCATCCTCCAAATATTGGAAAGAAAGAAAAGAATAGCAATAGCAACTCACCATTGATTCATCCATGGCTCGCTGGTCTAAACCCGGCAGATCAATCAATTTCAATGGAGGCGCTGGTGAAAAGAAAAGCATGTTAGCTGGAAAGTCAAAGCAGGCTAGCTGGAAAGTCAAAGAAGGTGACAACAATAAACAATGGTGGTCATTAAAGGGTTCGGCATAAGAACAGTATCAATAAAGAAAGCAAATTTTTGGTGAACCATAAGGAAGCAAGTGCCATGTGAAGACAACATGAAATATAGTTAGGTTTAGTCAGTCTTTATAGAAAAACATGTGCATGTGCACATATTCAAGTTTTAAGAGATCATCTGTTGGATGGGAAGCCACGAACGGGCTGGATTAGGACAATTACCTGGATCCAAGGCCTGATCTAATGATCAAGACCAGATCTGAATATTGTGTGATAAGATGAAATGTATTCTAAGATCCTAGTGCATTAGATCTAATAATGATATTATAACAATCAGTTCTAACAACAGTGGAACAAAATCGATGAAGATCATAATCATAATCTTGTAAATTCAATTGCACTTACAATCATAATATCATGAGCTATAGGAGTTATCACAAGAACAAATATAAAAAAAAAATTAGCATTTGGATATATACTTACCTCTTTGTAGATCTACTATGAAAAAAGATGATGGTTCGCTTGAAAAACCTCGGGACCTTACTCCCAGATGTCACATGAACAATTTCAGGCCACAGATGGTGCCCTCTAGTGGCTGGTCCCTTATGGATGAATCCTAGAAGAGTGCATGTGGCCGACCCTACTGGGTTTGCACTTGGGCTTCAACTAAATAGGCTGACCAACTGTATCCCACTGGGATACAGTCCAAAGCCGGCCCACTTAAGATCCCACTAAAGGTGGTAAACAAAAGTTGCGTCAGGGAGAAAGAGAGCAAAAGGTAAATAATGTCATGACCATGTGGTTGGTCCAGACATTGTGTTAGCACACAAAGGTTCGTTGGGCTCTGGAGCGGATCTTCAGTGCTTCACCTGCTTGGCTACAACTTACAACTTACTCATAATGTCTAGGTCATCCACGAGACAATTAGAAAATTCAATCAGAACATATCTAAATCCACTAATAAATGAGAATGAACTTCAAACAAGTGAAAAGTACAATCACGTCCTTTCCTGCTAATTTATGCAAATAAACACTTCCACTAATCGATAGCCATAAATAATTATGGGACTATGGGTGGTAAAATTATATATCGAGCTCCTTGAGCTCGTTGCTGAATCAGAACTCGACATGTGACATCACTGACCTCCCAAACAAGCACAATACAGGACTTGGATGTCCAAGACGAAAGCGCGATGATAGGAGGACAGACAGCCAACTCGAGATGCAGCTGACCTCCGAGCATGGTCCAGGTCGTGCAACCCCTCGTCGACCTGTAAGATTGGCATCTCGGTTGTAGCTAGGTCGGCCCTGATGTCATCTTAACAGCCTGATGGAAAACTCAACCGACAAGGCCTAAGGCCACCTGTCCCAGCTAACAATCTAGTCAGACTCATAGGCTCATAGCTCTGGGGATCACAAAATACGTGTCAATCAGCAAAAGAAATCGGGGTGCAACAGTCAGTGTAAAGAGGTGGCACGCATCCATACATGTCAATAATGCCTTGGAGATCGTGGTTCTCATTCCCATCCATAGTAACGCCTTCACACCATGTGCTATGTCATCCATGACCGGTGATCGCGAGCTCCGCCTAATGAAGGGAAGCAATTGCGGTGGCCAGCTTGCCAGAGGAAATTACAGAAGGTAGGACGAGCGCCAGCCAAGTAAGGGACTTGATTTGCTATTAAGGCAGACATCATGACACAATCTCGTGATGGGAGGACGGGCCCATATCACAAGATTGTGGAGTGATGCACTAGCCTCGTTGCTCATCTCGATTTCCTACAATACAAATTGAAATTGTTAACTTGAACCCAAATTCAAACATAAACCCGAACCCAAACGTCTATTGCTTATTTGCTCTGTGATTGCAATCTTACAGCAGTTGATTGCTCTCCTCTGTCGAGTTTTGAGTGCCCAAGGGGTTAGCGCTTTTCAGCTGTGTTCCAATCTCCTCCTTCAGCGGCCTCATTGTGTGCAGTCCACTGTTCTATGCCAAGGGCCACCAGGGCTGAGTTGCTGAGCCTGATCAAGCTAAGGCTGAGTCTCTAGTTGGTGCTAGGGCTGCTAGCAGGGGATTGAAGCGATCTCAGACTCACTGTCTGTAGGTCTGAGGGCCATTAGCTAGGAAGCACAAACACTTCCCCAGGCCCCCCGTACCCGTGTCGGACACCGACACTCGCCGAACACGCACCGGACAAACATGTGTCATGTCCTACGTGCTTTCGAGAGCCGGAGACGCACAGGACACCGCGGGTTGACGGACTGTTCGATATAGGGTCGGGTTACAAGTTGTTGTGATTTAGTTTTGGCTTCAACCTAATTCAACCTATCTGATCCTCTGAAATTCGAACATCAGAGGATCAAATAGGTTGAAGCCAAAACTGAATCGCATTCGTTCTTTTGCATGCCATTTGGGCCTGAGTGCGATTCACTTGTCAGGATGGTTGTGACAGACGGTTACGATTCAGGTTTGGCTTTAACTTATCTCATCCTCTGAGGTTTCAGATAGGTTGAAGTCAAAACTGAAACACAACCGTTATTTTCCATACTGATGCAGACGAGCCACTACGTGCAGTTTTTCTACAGCTGATGGCGTATTTTCATCCGCGCCGGAGATCCAGGAACCCGATCGTCGATCCGTCTGCATCAGTGGAAAGCTTAATCGAAGCCCCACAGTTTTGGTTTTTATTTTGTTTCGATCCGATCCACGGATCTTTAGTTATTTCAGTTTTTATTTCTGGTTTGGGTAGGTGCGAGCCATGTTCGCATCCGGTTCGAGCCACAGATGCCGAACTGACTCATTTCCGTGTTAGAGTCTTAGCCGTAGGATCCTAAATGAGATTAAATCTCAATGGATGAGATTCCAAGAGAAACCAAAAATCCCAAAAACCCACCCGACCGGTCCTCTCTCTCTCTCTCCCGCGGACACCCGACTCTCTCTCTCTCTTCCGCGGTCTTCTCTCTCTCCTCCCGCGCGTCTCTCTCTTTCTTTCCTTTTTCTTGTGCTCTCTTTGATTGTTTCATCCTCTATTAATACTAAAAACCCTAATTGAGAAGGGGAGATGAATAGATGAATTGAAACCCTAGAAACGGAGAAGCGGCTCGCTTGTTCGGTTTATCTTTTCCGACGAATTCCTCCTTGCTTCTCAACCTTTTCTTCCTTCGCAAGCTTCTACCCCGTCGCCTCGCTATTCATCCTCGGCTTCACGGAAGATCGACGTGGAGTTTCTTCTTCTTCAAGATCATCGTCTCGGCTTCTTCACCCCGTCTTCTGGATCACACCTCCCTCTTCCGCGCCATTCCTCTGCAACACGGAGTATCGGAAAGCTGCCGGCATTGACCTCAGCACGGTTTGGTATCATCCTTCGATAATTTTCATGTGATAAATCATCTTTTTCCAACCGGCCTTATTGCTGAATTGTCATTAGGGTTCCTAAGTATTTGGTTTTTCCGAAGATCTCATCCATTAGGATTTTAACTTTTAGGTCTATGGTTGTCTTTGATACATTGGCATTATTAATTGAGATGGTGGTCATCATTATTGCTGGGATTGGTTTATTATAATCTGAAATTAAATTATTCTCTTGACAGTTGTTATCACTTCTTTGAATTAAATCTAATTGGTGATGAATGAGTGCTGAAACGTGATTATAAGCATTGCTGAAATTTATTGATACATGCTGAAATCTGATTTTTATTGTTAAATTCTGCACTTGGATTCATTCAAGCATTCCGCATCGCATTTAGTTGATATCAGATCGTATCAAGTTGATACTTGATCGCATCAAGTTGGTATCAGAGCGCACTAGTCGTCGCGTCCTTACGCAACGGCCGGTCCTCTCGCATCATTCGCATCATTGCCTGTTTGCTGAAAAAAAAATTTTATTTGCCTTCCTTCATTTTAGTTAGTGCCTTGCATTAATTAGTAACCCGCATCGCGTGAGTACATCCATATTAGGACCATCCTTTTTCCCCGGTAGTGAGTCGATCGAATCTATAATGGCTGGATCTTTGCCACCCCGCACTTGGCACGATGCCTTCATAAGGCAACAGGAACACATGGGTAGGCTTCAGGCCCAAATAGAAAAATTGACCTTGGCCGTCACCAAATCCCAGAATCCACCTCGACCCCATCGGGAACACAGGACTAGAGCGTCGCCAGGGCATAGTGAGTTAGACCTAGAGTCAGGAGGAGCCAGCGTCAGTTCCTCTAATGGATCTGATAGGCAGAATAGCAGAACTCCTAGGAGATCGAAGTCCCATTGGGGCTGGGATCAGAGCATCAACATAGACATTCCTGAGTTCGGGGGTCGGACGGATCCCGAAGAGTTTCTAGAGTGGGCCGAGCATATCGACCGGTATTTCGAGTGGAAGAAAATCCCCCGCGACAAACAAGTTAAGTTTGTCAGCCTTAAACTGAAAGGTCATGCACTGGTTTGGTGGAAACAGTTGCAGACCGCTAGGGGTAGAAAAGGAAAAGATAAAATTTCCACTTGGACCCACATGAGGAAAAAGCTGCAACGGAAGTTCCTCCCTTTCGATTCCAAACAAAGTGTGTTCCAAAATTCGCCCTCGAAAGTATCCGAGCGCACTAGTCGTCGCGTTAGGGAAAAGAGCACAAATCTGATGGCAAACTACGTGCAGAGCAGCCAAAACAGAAGTTGCCAAAACCTGCGACAAGAGCACGAATCAGTAGATCAGCCAGGACACAAGTCAGCCGATTGTCCTCAACGACAATTCAACCCACAGACAAATCTGGCGGACAATGACAAGGAAGAGGAAAGTCATGGGTCTGAGGGCGAACACTTCAATGAGTTAGTCTTGGAGGGAGATGACGTGACTGCACCACTGCTGGTTATTCACCAGTCTCCATCACCCCATGCACCTAAAGCTCTTCTGAATCAGAACCAACCCTTACCACCATTCGCAGATAACCTAGTAGGGCGTTCATTTGTGTCGCTGTCGATTGAGAAGGGATTAGACAACATTTTGCATTCCATTGCATGCACATCGCATTTAGAGTCTGTAGGCATTCATGACACTCGCATTCATCATTTGCCTGCCATCTATACAATCATAGCCCAATCATATGTGCATTCATATCATCCAAGTGTTGAGTCTAACCTTAAAGAAGATTTTGGCATGTTTGATCATTTTTCGAGGCAGAATATCTATGAATCATGTTTTCAGCTTTCAGACAACCCATCATCTTTAATTTTTCGAAATCATAACAATTGGCATGATGAGTTCTGTAATTTCTTATTTTATTCACTGCATCCGGACAATGATGACATGACATATCTTCTTGGTTTAGAACCCCCTTGTTTTGCATCGTGCGCAGGCCACATTGAGCAACACATAACGCACCCGCAACCCATGGCCTTCCAAATACACCATTGCCAATCGCGCAAGCCGATGACCCGCAGCACATTATGCTCCCGCGGCCTTTCTTTTTATATGTCATTTGAATTTCATGTCAACCCAAACTCCTATTATCACATGAAATTATCTGAGTCTTTTGATGATCTTATCGTGCCGCGGAGGATGTTGGTTTTGGCTTTCAGGTCTTCGCTTGGCGTCGAGGGGCGGAGGATGACAGATGGAGTTGTTGCTTACTTAAGGCGGGTTACTTGGCCACCGGACCCGGGAGAGCAGTTCGAGCAGATTCAGCGGTTGCCGATACTACCAGGAGAGCCCCCGCCGGATCCAGGACCTTGCTCGACAGGAGTCGAGTTCTTTTGAGTCCGGAGGACTTGATGCAGACGAGCCACTACGTGCAGTTTTTCTACAGCTGATGGCGTATTTTCATCCGCGCCGGAGATCCAGGAACCCGATCGTCGATCCGTCTGCATCAGTGGAAAGCTTAATCGAAGCCCCACAGTTTTGGTTTTTATTTTGTTTCGATCCGATCCACGGATCTTTAGTTATTTCAGTTTTTATTTCTGGTTTGGGTAGGTGCGAGCCATGTTCGCATCCGGTTCGAGCCACAGATGCCGAACTGACTCATTTCCGTGTTAGAGTCTTAGCCGTAGGATACTAAATGAGATTAAATCTCAATGGATGAGATTCCAAGAGAAACCAAAAATCCCAAAAACCCACCCGACCGGTCCTCTCTCTCTCTCTCCCGCGGACACCCGACTCTCTCTCTCTCTTCCGCGGTCTTCTCTCTCTCCTCCCGCGCGTCTCTCTCTTTCTTTCCTTTTTCTTGTGCTCTCTTTGATTGTTTCATCCTCTATTAATACTAAAAACCCTAATTGAGAAGGGGAGATGAATAGATGAATTGAAACCCTAGAAACGGAGAAGCGGCTCGCTTGTTCGGTTTATCTTTTCCGACGAATTCCTCCTTGCTTCTCAACCTTTTCTTCCTTCGCAAGCTTCTACCCCGTCGCCTCGCTATTCATCCTCGGCTTCACGGAAGATCGACGTGGAGTTTCTTCTTCTTCAAGATCATCGTCTCGGCTTCTTCACCCCGTCTTCTGGATCACACCTCCCCCTTCCGCGCCATTCCTCTGCAACACGGAGTATCGGAAAGCTGCCGGCATTGACCTCAGCACGGTTTGGTATCATCCTTCGATAATTTTCATGTGATAAATCATCTTTTTCCAACCGGCCTTATTGCTGAATTGTCATTAGGGTTCCTAAGTATTTGGTTTTTCCGAAGATCTCATCCATTAGGATTTTAACTTTTAGGTCTATGGTTGTCTTTGATACATTGGCATTATTAATTGAGATGGTGGTCATCATTATTGCTGGGATTGGTTTATTATAATCTGAAATTAAATTATTCTCTTGACAGTTGTTATCACTTCTTTGAATTAAATCTAATTGGTGATGAATGAGTGCTGAAACGTGATTATAAGCATTGCTGAAATTTATTGATACATGCTGAAATCTGATTTTTATTGTTAAATTCTGCACTTGGATTCATTCAAGCATTCCGCATCGCATTTAGTTGATATCAGATCGTATCAAGTTGATACTTGATCGCATCACATACCATTTAGAATTGTGTGCGATTGACCGATCGGGCTGGATGTAACAAACGATTGTGACTCAGTATGCATTAAATTTTTATTTTAGTTATTTTCTATGAGATTTTTCGGTTATTGAAATATATATGAATTACAAACACACATAAAATATAAATTAAAAAATATTAATTTATTTTGCCATGTCCCCGCCGTACCCGTGTCCTTTTTTGGGATTTGCCGTGTCAATGAACCTGTGTTGTACCCGTGTCCTCGTACTAGTATCAGTGCTTCTTAGGCCATTAGTTAGTACTTAGCAGTTAAATTAGTTATGTTACACTACTCGGATTAGTTAGCAGTTATATTAGTCTGTAACTTTAGTTTGGACTGAGCTTCTGTTTGAACTTTGAACTTCTTTTTGAACTTTGAAGCAATCTCTGACTCACTGTCTCACTGTTTTAAGCTTGTTTTATTGCTCTGATTAGTTAGTAGTTAGTACTTATTATAATTTGTTACTTTTCACTCATATGCCAATAATGGAAGATTCTCAGTGCCCTAGCAATACAGCTAGCCATGATTCTATTCATCATCCTATCACTGAGTCTACCAGCCCTAGTGACCATGACCTTGAGCATGTTAATGTAGATCTGGTTCATTCTTTAAATAGCCAAGTCCAACCAGACAGTCATCCTAATCCAGTAATTAGAGAGGGTGCTGAAGCTTATGTTGCTTCTGCCAAAAAAAACCTAGACAATCCAGTGATATTTGGGAACATTTCATTCAAAAGCATGTAACTAAAAAAGAGATAGTAAAATGGTAACCAAACAATATACTGAATGTAAATATTGTAAATGCCTACTTGTTAATGAGCCTAAGAGTAGTACTAACCACATTAAGAGACTATGAGGAGACATGTAAATATAGGCCCAGTTTTCATCATAAACAGTCAATTTTAACCCAATCTTCTATGGGTAGCTCACTTGTTGCTCATAAGTTTGATCAATTAGAGTGTCGCAAAGCACTTGCGACAATGATCATCTTGCATGAGTATCCTTTTAATATTGTTTCACATCATGGTTTCATTAATTATAGCAGAACATTACAATGCCTTTTTAAGATGGTATCTCGTAATACTATTAAATCTGACTGTATTTCTATTTATAATAAGAAAAAATTAAAACTTATGCATGTATTTGAGCACAACACATCTAGAATTAGTCTCACATCTGATACTTGGACATCAAATCAGTCTATTGGTTATATTTCTATTACAGCTCACTATATTTCTTCAAATTGGACACATAATAAGCGTATTATTAATTTTATTAAAAAAGATCCTCTTTATACTGGTTTGGCATTAGCTGAGCATATTAAAACAAACGTAATTAAATGAAAAATTGATGACAAGAATTTTTTTCTTTAACTTTAGATAATCGTAGTACTAATGATGTGTTGCATAGAACTATTAGATTACAATAGGTTAAAAAGAAAGCCCTTTTATGTGATAGTAAGTTTTTTCATATGCGTTCTTCTGCTCATATACTTAATCTGATTGTACATGAAGGATTGAATTATATCAATCTTATGATTTCTAAAATTAGAGATACTATTAAATAAATTAAAATTTCTCCTTCTCGTGTATTTAAATTTCGTGAAATATGTACAAAATTGGGTTTAAGTACATCAAAGGGTCTACCCCTTGATGTTTTTACTAGATAGAACTCTACTTATATGATGTTGCAATCTACTATTGATTTTCGAGATGTTTTTGCTAAGTTAGAAATTATTGATTCAAATTATAAATCTATTGCTTATGATGATGAATGGTCTAATGCAATTATAGTTCATAAGCTTCTAAAATACTTTTATGATGCTACAAATAGATTTTTTGCTTCTAATGTTCCTATTATATACATTTGTTTCTCCCTTAGGTAGTTAAAATTCATAATAAATTGCTTGATAGAATAATTGGTAGAGATGTTTTCCTTAGAAATATTGTTTCTTATATGAAAGAAAATTTTAATAAATATAATCTTATTTTTTAGATTGCTTTACTTTTAGATCAACAACTCAAAAAAAAAAAAAAAATGGAATATGTTCTCAAACTTTTTGTTCCCCGTGCCGTTGTTGAGCTTGATACTGAGGCGGGAAAAGAGCGAATACAAAATCGAAGGGATACCACTTTGTTATTATTTATAAACATTTTCAAGGGGTATACTAAATTTAGTAGCCTACCTGATTCAACCCTATAGAAGCAGGTAGCTCTAGTTCAAAAGTAGTTGATTGTGATGAAGATGCTTTTCTAAAGTTTGAGGACATTATGATTCAGATTGAAAGTGGAGGCTCGAAGTCGGAGTTAGATGTATATTTAGATAAACCTAGAGACAAGAGTAAAGATTTTGACATTTTGGCTTGGTGGAAGTTTAAGTTATCCAAATATCCTATTTTATCGATGATGGCTCGAGATATTCTTGTCATTCTCATTTCAATCGTAGCATCTGAGTCATCATTTAGCACTAGAGGTAGGGTATTTGACTAATTTAGAAGTTGTTTGAAGCCCGAGACTGTTCAAGCTTTAGTTTGTTACCAAGATTGGCTTCGCTCTTTGCCGTCCTTGGGATCCTCATCAACATGTGAGGTTGATTTACTTGATTCTATACTTAATATTCTTGATGAAGAATAAAGTATATAGTTTTGCTTTTAATGTATCTAGTTTTATTGGTTTCCTTGTTATCTTGTATTGCTTGTATAGTTTTCTGGTTTAACTTGTTAGTTGTTAATGTTTGCTGAGTTTACTTGTTAATTGTTATCTTATATAGATTGTATAATGTTATGGTTTGCTGAGTTTGCTAGTTATCGTGTTTAATTTGTATAATGTTTTGATGTGCTGACTGTGTGGTTGCATGCTTGCTGACTATGTGATTTGCTTGTTGTTTTTGCATACTTGTTACCTTGTTGGTTTTGCTTACTGTGTGATTTGCTTCTATAGTGTTCTAGTTTTGTATACTGTGTGTTTGCATGCTTATGTGGGGCTCTGTTTGTGGCCCAAGGAAAAATAATTAACTCCGCCTGTCAAGATCAATGTACTGTCAGTCTCCAGCCCGGATAAAAAAGGGTTTTAAAATGAGAAACGAGTACTCGGTACTCGTTGAGGCCTTAGTGGTTTCTACTAATTGTATAGATTGCTGATTTGGTTGATATCAGTTATTGTTTTTTTTTTTTTTGAGAAATCCCTCTCTGAGAATAAGAGGGGGTTCGGCCTAAACCCCTACAAGTTTATTAAAGGAGAACACAATAGTACAAAGATAGTCTGACAGGCTTAGTTACAGAGATCAAGGAGGAATACTCGGGGCCCCGGCGCGGCATTACTCGCCCAAAGATAGATCAGAGATGATATCAGTTATAGTTATATAGTTTGTTGACTTGGTTGATATCAGTTATAGTTTGTTGATTTTGCATTCTTGTGTAGAGTTCTATTTGTGGCCCAAGGGAAAAAAAAAAAATTTAACTCCGCATGTACAAGATCAATGTACTGCCGATCCCCAGCCCGGATAAAGGATGAGGGTTTTAAAATTAGCAGCCTAGGTTTTTTTTCTCAAATCTTGGTTTTTTGTAAAAAAAAAATATTAATATTTATTTTCTAAAAAAATTTCCATATAATTTATAGGCCCAAGCCCGACCCAGACCCTCGAAGGACCGGGGCTAGGGCTGGTGGTTTTTAGGCCCGTAAGGGCCAGGGCCAGGGCCCGGGTTTACCCAATCCCACCCCGTTGACAACCCTACAGCCAATGCCAGCTCCATCTGAATTGCCAGCTTCAACAGCTCCACCTGCTTTGCCTGCTACCATTTCTTCCGCATAGACTTCAGGTTCACCACCTTCATTGTCAGTCTCGACTGATCCTGATAATGGGTCTTCTACTCCTCCTACGAGCTACCCTGAGTGTGAGAGGCATCCCCCTAATCGATATGACTTTTCTTAGGTTGCCTCTTACTCGCCCCAGTTTCAGTCTTTTCTTGCGGTTATCCACTCTCTTCAGAAGTCACAGACTTACCGTGAGGCAATTCAACTCTGTACTAGCAACAGGCAATGGCTGAGGAGTTGTAAGTCCTTCAGCAGACTGGTACTTGGGACCTTGTTCCTCATCCTTCTAGGAAGGGCCTTATCAACTATTGCTGGATCTATAGGATCAAGGCTCGTTCAAACAGGTCTGTTGAGAGGTATAAGGCATACCGCCCTTCTAGTTGCTCATGGCCTTATCCAGGAGTATGGTGTTGACTACAAGGAAACCTTCACCCATGTTACGATGATGACGATTGTTCGGACTCTTGTGGCAGTTGCTTCCGTTCGTCGTTGATCCCTGTTCCAGATGGATGTTAAGAATGTTTTTCTTCACAGAGATCTTTTTGAGGAAGTCTACATGCAACCACCTCCTAGTCTTCCTTCTCCTCCCCAGAACGTTTGTCGTCTTCGTTAGGTCATTTATGGGCTCAAGCAAGACCCACAAGCTTGGTTTGAGTGCTTCATGACTTCGGTACTTGCAAGTTAGTTTCACAGAGAGTATGAACAATCATGTTATGTTCACTCATACCTCTATTCATGATCGTGTGATACGTTGTTGACATGATCATCATTGGCGATGATGTTGCTATCATTGATCCTTTAAAGAGGCACCTCCAGCCACAGTTCGAGATGAAAGAACTTGGCCACTTCGTTACTTCCTTAGTCTTGAGATTGCTTCTTCTCCCCGATGATACCGATACTTAGTCTCTCAACAAAAGTTTTCCACCAATGTATTGAGTCGTGTTGGTCATACTAACTCATGGACCGTGGACGTACCGATGGAGCTTAATATGAAGCTTTGTCCCAATGATGACGAGCCGCTTTCAGATCCCACTCGTTACAGGCAGCTTGTTGGTACTCTTGTTTACCTAACGATCACTCACTCAGATATTGCATATATTGTTCAAGTTGTTAGTCAGCTCGTCAGCGCTCCTCGCTCAATTAACTATGTTGCACTGTTGAGGATTCTTCGCTGACTTCGAGGCTTGCTAACTTACTCTCTATTGTTGTCATACTTTTCCTCTTAGAAGCTACGTGCCTATTCTGATGTGGACTTGGTAGGTAATCCTACTGATTGACAATCCACCACTAGCTTCTGCATCTTCTTAGGTGACTTGCTCATCTCCTGGAAGATCAAGAAGCATGATATCGTTTCGCTCTCCATCACTAAGGTAGAGTATCATGCTATGGCACAAACGGCGTATGAGGTTGTGTGGCTGCGACGTCTACTCCGTGATATGGGAGTACAACTGACCTCGACGACTACCCTCTACTATGACAACCAGAGTGTTATTCAGATTGCTAGCAATCCGGTATTCAACGAAGCTTGATAGTACTTTGTGCGACATCAGTACGTGGACGACACGCTCTCCCTTTCATACATGTCTTTTACAGAGTAGCTTTCATACTTCTTTACGAAGAATCATACCATTCATCATTTTTGGTCTCCCCTTAGCATGCTCTTGGTGTATAATCCACTTTGAGTAGAGGGGATGTTAGAGTATGCATATACTTAACCTTTTGTGTTGGTTAGTTAGTCCTTTCTTCAGATATGTTCACCTAGAGTGACCCCATCTCATGTACCGCATATATCACTCGCTTGCCCTCCCCCCTCTCTCATAAATGTTTTAAAAATTGTAGAATTTCTAATAATAAAAATCATATAAGTGATTGATAAACAAAAATCGGAATCCAAAAGCAACATAGAACTTGTGAAGATCTAGACTATAGAAAATCCAAAGAAACAACTAAAACCATAGTACTACTGTTATTCTCAGAAAAACAGTAGAATAAGCAATATAATAGGTCAATAAAAGCCTGACAGAGTAAAAATACCAACATTTTATCATCAGAATTTATTTGGAGGAGTTTTATCATTATATTGCATTTATATTATGGGCCTATAAATTTTGCTAGACAATTTACTAAATCTCATCATTTTTTCACTTTTTTTAGTTCTTAATTCAGTAAGCTATTCCGATATTTTCCAATATCTTTGGAAAAAAAAATCCTAAACTCTCCTAAGTTTTGATGTTGAAGATCAGTGACACTATTCAAATGCAAAAAAAAAAAGAAACATATATAATGTGAAAAGCGCCGAACAACAAACCTGTGCTAGTACAAAGTTTCAAATAGATCTCGTCCACATGGCCCTTTCCTGAGCTATTCATACCGGCACCCTTGCTTAGTCTATCTTGTAGAGAACGCCTAAGAGCACCTATAGCATTCGCAAGAGAGAATGAAGACAATAATAGCTACCCAACAAGCAATAGAAAGATATTTCTTTATTTTAAAGCCAGAAGTTGAGAAGGATGTGAGATCTCACTTGCAGAAACCTGCTGAGATTTATTGTCGATTTGAAGAACTATCGATTTGTTGTTCAGGGATGCATCTCTATGCAAATCAATGCTGATGGGTGCCCGGGTGGCACCGTTTTCTCCAGTCGGCTATATCAACAAGAAGTCAATCCCACCGAAATCAGACTAAATTATCAAGTAGAATACAAAAGAAATGGAAAACCAAACATTATGTTAATTATTATTAGAAAAAAAAAATAAGAACATGAAGATTCTACCAGAACAGGATGTCCAATCAGACTGTTCAGCACCGCTGATTTCCCTGCACCCTGGAGGGCAGCAAAGCACAACAAGAAGCAAAACCAACCAATGAATCGACACAATTCAGACATCAGGGCAGGCATTGAGCCTCAAATCAAGACAATTCAGACGATCTCTTCCCATAAATCTCCCAATAAAGGCAGAAGGAAGAAGACTTACGACATTGCCGATGGGGACGACGTTGAGGAAGGTGGGGGTCCTCCTGGGCGAGGGCTCGCCGGGATCCTCGTCTGCAAGGAGAGCGGCCGCCTGCATCATGGACTCCGACAGCTGGACCAGCTCGTCCATCGCTTCCATGTCGGTCGCCGGATCAAATCCCCTCCGAGGAGAGAAGAGATCTGCAATATGCTTGAATGAAGATCTGAGCTGAGCGTCGGCCTAGGGTTTCCCGGACAGGGGGGCTGGGGTTCTGCGGGGACGAATAATAGTGGGGGAGGGATCTGGATCTGAACTTCTGGTGGTCCGTCCTGATGGAGGAAGAGAAGGGAGAGGATGGAGGAGTCGAGAGGGTGGAACGCTGAGTTGAACAGAGAGCGAAATGGGATTTTTGCATGCACACCCCTTGACAAACAATAGTATCACGAATAAACCCCTCTATTTTTATGTTTTATATAAATAAGGGGTTTTTTCAAAATAATATTTAAAAAATAAATATTTAATTTAATAGCATTTGACCAAAAGCAATTACCATACTAGCGCTCTGACAGCTATGTGGCATGTCAGCGCTGTAAAGCGAGCCGCAAGATTTTTTTTCCTGTTTTAAGTAGAACTTGGTATTTGGATTACAGGGTTTAAACCCGGTATTATGGATACCGGATTTACTCGAAATCCAATAAGAAAATGGCTAAGTATGAAAACGTTATATAAGGGGGCTTCGGTTAAACTCGGTATCCAGAATACCTTAAACCCTGTAATCCAAATACCGGGTTCTATATGAAACAGGAAAAAAAAAATTTGTGGCTCGCTTTTACGGTGCTAACATGTCACGTGGCTGTTAGAGCGTTAAATTGATAAATATTTTCGATCAAACACTATTGAATTAAATATTTATTTTTTAAATATTATTTTGAAAAAAATCCCTATAAATAAACCTCCGTAAAACGACCCATTTGAATACCCTTGGGTCTTGGCCATCCCACTATTGGGGAAAAATCGGGGTATGGGTATAGATTTTGTACCCAAAACATAGTTTGGGTAGGATAGGGTAGGGTAGGGATACATGAACTCTACCTAATTAATTTTGTGTATGAGTATGGTACCTCAATTTCCAAAACCCAATTGCCCGTCTAACTCGTGTATAATAATACAGTTCAACTCCAAATTAATTGTCATATATCTAAAATCTAGCCGAACTCATATTTCTACCCAAACTTATACCTATTAAAATCATTGTAATAAGAAACCAAAAGAGTTTCTAACAATTGCAGTGTGATACTTTCATTTTTTTTCTCAAGTAATTGCATGTACGATGGAGAAAAAGAAATAAAACTATATCTAATTCATATCCGAAATCCGAACCAAAAACCGAGTGGGTATGGACCCTCTTCTACCTGAACGGGTATGTGTCGGGTATAGACCTGTCATACCCAAAGGACTATGGCTATAAATATGGCTCATATGGGTACGGGTGGGGTCGGACCCGAATCTAACCAATTGCCACCTCTAAGAAGAAGGAGTTGGGATGATTATGATGACGACGAGAACAAAGGACGACGATGATCTGCACAGACACCAATCAATGGCGGACCCAGGATTTTTCCTCAGGGGGGGTTTAATTATTGAAAACTAATTATAGTCGTTGCCTTTCGAATGCTTCGGCAGGCGGCGTGACCACACCCCTATCATTTCTTCGATCGCGTAGCAAAAGACCTATTAGGATTTTGCCTCGAGTGGAGGAGGATTTCGATCATCAAAGTCCTTCGAAAATTTAGACCTATAAATGGCCGACTCGATCGGGGTGCGCGGATTGTGATTAATAAACCAGATCCTTTTTTTTTTTGTGTGTGTATGTGGGAGAGGGGGATTTAATACATATCCCCAAAAACTTGTAAATAGACCCCTATTCCCACTCGATTCTTATTCACTAAGGGTCATGTGATGAACTCTACGGGGATGTCACATGCATACATGGGTGGTGACAGATCGTGGTGGGCGTCGGTCGGCCAGTGGTGGGAGTCGGTGGCCAACAATGAGTTGTTGTCGGCGAATGACGGGTTCGGCCATGGGTTGCCAATACGGGCGGTGGTGACCACTTCCACGTGAAGTTGGTAACCAAAAGTTGGCAGACAAGTTGGCTATAATTGTTTTTTTGAGTAATTTACACTTTACTCCCCCCTCTGATGTTTAGGTTAAAAAACATTTAATTCCCCTATAGTTAAAAAATAACACTTTGCCCCCCTTCAATTCAGGGATCAGAAAAAAATGAGGAAAACAAGTAGTTGACAAAAGGTGGTATTGTGCTAACAATTCAAACTCAAGGGAGTGATTTAGAACAGAATAAACCATAGGGGAGTTATGTGTTTTTGAACTAAACTTCATGGGGCCAAAGTGTAACTTTTCTTTGTGTTTTTCCCCAAAGTGAGGGGGGGGCTTGAGCCCCCCCCCCCCCCCCCCCCCCCCCAGCCCAATGTAGGTCCGCCCCTGACACCAATGACGATGACGTGCACAAAGACCGAGCATCCAAGGGTAAAATGCTTTAAAAATAATTATAAGAATTTTAAAAAAATCAAGGATTATTAATAAAATATAAAATTGATTGAGCTGTTCATAATAGCAATATTTGTCAGGGAGTGTATGAAAAAAAAAATTTAAAAAGGGTTTTTTATAAATCAACTCATGTAATCTTCTCTATTTATATATAAACCCCTATCAATTTAATATTTATATATAAACCCTTAAATCATCCAATATTTATATATCGACCCCTACAGCTAGTTGGTATCCAAATAAAAAATATATTTCCTAAATATTCCTTCATTCAACAATTATTTTATTAATCTAAAGAGGAATAACTGATTTATCCATGGTTTTAATTACTTAAATTGGCATATCTTTACTTAATACGGACTTAATCCAAAACAAACACAGACATAATCCGAATCTAACTTGAACCTAATCCGATGAATTCTCACATTGAAGAGGTATTTACAGAGTTTAAATAAAAATATTACGGATGACATCAAAAATATTCTCTCGTTTAATGTCAGCTAACTATAAGAGTCTATATGTGATATTTGAATGAATTAAAGAGTTTATATATAAATAACACTTTTATAGTGGTTTATATGTAAATAGAGAAGTTTATAGTGGTTGATTTGTAAAAGACCTTTTAGAAAAGGGTATTAATATCGAATCATTGAGCTGGTCACGTCTCTACAAATACTGATTCGTGGGGCCCGACGTTGACAGTGTTTTTTGAAAATTCGAGTCTCCTTAAACGGGTAATCGGAGTCGACAAGGTGCCAATACATTAATCCGGATCCGATCAGATATTTTTTTTTTTTTTTTTTGGATCAAATAGAGCTCAATCATACAAGAATACAAACAAGCACTGCTATCAAACCACCAGGGGTGAGGAGGTTGTGTGTTCGACTCCTCCCCCCCTCGATTTACGTAGGTGTGGGGTGGGAAATTCTTCTTGAGTCGGGCTTCACTTACGGAGGGATTAGTCCGAGCCCGAAGCGGGTGGGTCATTGCCTGAAAGGTTTCGGGACATGCACCAATCTCAAAGAAAAAAAAAACAATGTTATCAGTGCTGACTATAAACACAAGATCTTGAGGATAATTTTTGAAAGGGTTTTAGACCAACCATCCTCTTCCCCTAAGGTTAGGGTTTCGGCTAACTCCTCCCACTAGCCTCCTCGGTCATCGATGGCGGCACCGGGGAGGTCGGGACTTCAGTGAGATGTGGCTCGGGGTTAGATCTGTTACCCCTTCCTTCCGTATGTAGATAAGGGCTCCGATGGTGTGTAAATCATCTTCTCCTCTTTTTGGTGTTTTGGGATTTTGGATTCGCCCTTCTGGTTCCGGCCCCAGCTTCCCTCAGATCAGGTGGTTCCATCTCTCGCGGGGTGCGGCGTTTCGATTCGATCGATGTCGAGGCCTTTGTATAGGTCCATCGTGTTAGATGATAGCGGTTGTCTTGGATACGTGTGAATTCCATACCCACGTATCTTTCAATTTATTTGGGTTGTTATTATAACTGATCAAAGGATACGTGTGTACACAATTGTAATTGATCATCACATTATAAATGAATTATTTTTGAGACTCCTTCCACCTTGGGAAAGAGAGTTACTCCATAAAAGTTTGATTTTCTATCTTGGTATCAGCCGTTGTCTCACGACGTTCTCCATGGCAACACCTTCATCTTCTTCTTCTTCTTCCCACCCACCCTTTCTATGTCTGATTACCTTCAACGCCTCAAGTCCCTCGCGAAAAATCTTGTGGCATGTGCCAACCCAGTTGATGAAGGAGATCTCATACTCCGCACATTAAATGGCCTCACTTCCGATTACCGACCATTCTCCACCGCCATCTGGACCAGATCCGATCCCATCTCCATTGATGACCTCCATGCTCTCCTTATGTGCGAGGAACTTAATATTAATAATTCGGCTCCACCATCAGTTGATGTCGACCCTCCAACCACACTCCTCTCCAACCGCGCAACCTACAGAGGTCGTGGTCATGGACGAGGATCCAATGGTCGTGGCATGGCACCAGTCTATCTATCTTCCTCATCAGGTCGAACTACTTGTCAGATTTGTCAGCGACAAGGCCATTTCGCTATTGATTGTTGTCATCGAATGGATCATGGATTCCAAGGTCGTATTCCATCGGTGAAGCGTGCCACAATGGTTGCCGCCCAGTCCTCTCCTAGTGATATGACTTGGTACACTAATACAGTGGCTACAAATCACATCACCCATGATCTTGTCAATCTCTCTCTCCAATCAGAATATCAAGATGGAGATCGGGTCGGCGTCGGAAATGGTCAAGGTTTGACTATATCTCACACAGGTTCATCTAACCTACACACTCCTTCACATAATTTTTACCTTTTAAATGTTCTTAGATCTCTCAATGCCTCAGCTAACTTACTTTCTGTCCACAAATTTTCCAATGATAATAATTGCTTCTTTATTTTTGACTCCTCTGGATTTTCTGTGAAGGACAAGGAGTCGAGGAGGACTCTTTTCCGCAAGCAGACTAAGAACATGCTCTACCCATTCCACATTTCCACCAACCATGTCAATCATGATCATTCATCGGCGTTTCTCAGAGCTCGTGTTTCTTCACCTGTTTGGCATGTTCGTTTAGGCCATCCTTCTCCTGCAGTTCTTCAACGTCTTCTAGCACGTTCTGATTTGGGTATTACCTCCTCTTCGTTTGGTAGAGTGTCATTTTGCCACTCATGTCAACTTGGTAAAAGTAGAAAACTTCATTTTTCTTTATCTTAAACTACTACGTCTTCACCTTTAGAACTTATTCACAGTGATGTGGGAGGGGGGGGGGTGTCTCCTACACTATCGGTTAGTGGATTCTCATTTTATGTTTCTTTTTATTGATGACTTTACAAGGAATTGTTGGTTGTTTAATGAAATCTGATGTCTGTGATATGTTTATTAAGTTCAAAACTAATGTTGAAAATTTATTTGGGTCAAAAATTAAAATATTTCGCTCCAATGGAGGTGGTGAGTTTATGAGTTGCAACTTTCGTCGGTTTCTTACAAATCATGGTATTACTTATCAACTATCTTATCCCTATACTCTGGAACAAAATGGTCTTGCGAAACGTAAACACCGTCATATCAATTTTGGGTTGAAGCATTCAATATTGCAGTGTTCTTAATTAATCGCATACCATCAAAGTCCTTAGACAACAAATCTCCTTGGGAATGTCTCTTTCAGAATCCACCCAATTATAAGTTTCTACGTGTGTTTGGTTGTGCATGCTACCCTGGCTATGCCCCTACACCTACAACAAACTCGAATTTTGATCCCGCCAATGTGTATGTATTGGTTATAGCCTCAACTACGAAGGGTATCGTTGTCTAGATCCTGTTACAGGTCATGTTTATCTACCTCGTCATGTCGTCTTCAATGAACATATCTTCACATTCCAATCGATTCAACAATCGCCCAACTCCACTGCCTTGCCAAGAAAAGATGACCCGACAAATAATGGGCCCCTGTCTGCATGGATACAACAATTCATTGTGCCACCAATCCTCCATACAGAATTTCCACCTTCAGGTCCTAATTCCCCATCTCACATCACTATACATATTTGTCCAATCTCAAACCCACATACCTCACCCTCCAGTTCGTTGCCTACTTTGCCCCCCAGTGCAACTCATCTCATCAACCCCCCAAGCCATGCACCCATCCCCTAGCTCACCTCCCATACCCACCTCATCCAATATTCACCCTATGGTGACACGTCTCAAGGACGATATTTCCAAAAAGAAAACTCTTCTAGCTACTAAACATCCACTCCCTCATGCACTAATCTCCACTCTTGATTCAATTGAACCCTCTTTCTATATTGAAGCTTCCAAGTCACCCATATGGCGTCAAGCAATGGCTGAAGAATTTACAGCATTACAAAAAAGCGGCACTTGGTCACTTGTTCCTACGCTCCCAAGTCTCAATGTTGTTGGCTACAAATGGGTATATCGAATAAAGAAAAGAGTAGATGGAACCATTGAATGACACAAAGCTCGCCTTGTTGCGAAAGGGTATCATCAACAAGAAGTAATTGACTATACCGAAACCTTCTCACCTGTGGTCAAACTCGTTACCATACGACTTGTTTTAGCACTTGCTACTCATTTTAATTGGCCCATCCATCAATTAGATATGCAAAATGTGTTCTTTCATGGAACACTTCAGGAAGAGATGTATATGGCTTAGTCATCTGGATTTGTGGATCCTGTATTTCCTTCACATGTTTGCCGACTACGAAAGTCACTCTATTGCCTCAAACAAGAGCCACGAGCCTAGTTTCATGAATTTTCTAGCTTCATTCTTGAACTTGGATTTCATGGGTCCCATGGCGATTCATCACTGTTTGTTCATCACCAAGATGGAGTGCTCACCATACTACTTATATACGTTGATGATATCATAATAACTCTTCTTTCATAGCAAGACTTATTACAGAACTTGGGACATGCTTTGCCATGAAAGACCTTGGGCCACTGTATTTTTTTTGGGAGTTCAAGTTGTACGCACTCCAACAAATATGTTTTCCTCTCAAACGAAATACATCATAGATCTCCTTACACGAACACACATGGATGGTGCCAAACCATGCTCTTCACCAGCCGTGTCCTCTAGCAAACTAAGTCTTCATTCTGGCAAGTTGTTTCCTAATCCAACTGAGTATCGAAGCATCGTGGGTGCACTTCAATATTTAATTCTCACACGGCCCGACATCACATTAATTTGTAGTAAATCAAGTCTGCCAGTTTATGCATGCACCCACTGATACTAACATGACGACAGTCAAACGGATACTTCGCTTTCTCAAGGGAACATCTGCACATGGTTTTCTATTGCGTAAGGGATCCCCTACTCTCCATGCTTTCTTTGGTGCTGATTGGACCGGCAATCCTGATGATCGTCGTTCCACAAGGTATCACTCCCTTGCCCACACGACGGCTGAGCTCTCTTGGTTATGTATGCTCTTTTGTGATTCACACATACTGCTATGCTCTCTTCCACGGATTTGGTGCGACAATATTAGTGCCCTCTCACTAGTATCGAATCCAATGTTTCTTGCTAGAACAAAACATGTTGAAGTTAACAACCATTTCATTCGAGAAAAAGTAGTAAACAAGCAAATTGATGTCCATTATGTCTCCACAAATGATCAAATTGCAAATATCTTTACAAAGGGCCTTTCTCCACAACGCTTCATGTTTCTAAAAGACAAGCTCCCGGTGCATGATAGAACGCTTAACTTGAAAGGGGATGTTAGATGATAGCGGCTGTCTTGAATACGTGTGAATTCCATAACCACGTATCGTTCAGTTTATTTGAGTTGTTATTATAACTGGTCAAAGGCTACGTGTGTACACAATTGTAACTGATCATCACTTTTATAAATGAATTGTTTTGAGACTCCTTCCACGTTGGGAAAGAGAGTTACTCCATAAAAGTTTGATTTTCTATCTCATCGGACCTCGCCTCGGCTCGTCTTCGGCATCTCCTAGCCTCGGAGGTACGGTGGCTTTTGCTCTGCTCGGTGGTGGTGACTTCGGGTGGTCGGCGGCGGTCGACGGTGACTCCTTCTCGGCATCAAGCCCGGCTCTTCTCGCTGTAAGTTCGCATATGTGGTGTCTTCGCCCGTAGTGGCTTTGTGGTGGTGGGGATTTGATCCTATTTGTTCTCCCCACCCATGTGGCGGTTATCGGTTTGTGCCGCCATGTGGCACCTCCTAGAGGTCTGATTGTGACCTCCCCTTGCAATGAACCAAAAAAAAAAAACTTCTCTCACCTTTTACTTTTAGGGATTGTGCATATAGCCCCCAGAAACCTTTGCTAATTGTCTATTAATCGCTAAAAACTTTATATTTATATATCGACCACTATCAGATTAACTGACGCCTATTTGCAGGAAATTTTTAGGTATATTTGTCGCTTGCCTTTATCGAATAGACTTAAAACCATAACCTGTCATTACCATAGGTCTCAAATGATCATTTTACACTCGATATCATTTAACCCAACCTTATTTGCTCTCTATTTGTCCTAATTTATTATTTTTTGTGAAAATCTCTAGGCCTGACTTTCCTCCTCCAAGGATAAAATCATCCTAGTAAAAATGATGTTTTTACGGAAAAAAAAAACACTTCACATGAAAACCTCGCCGGATGAGCCGGATGGTGAGAGTAATTCACTAAGTTTTAAATGTCTAGTACAAGGATGGAGAAAAGTCTCGTAGGTCCTACTAGGAGTTCACCTCCACTTCTCTATGATTTCTACCTCCTCCTCAACTCTTCGCAAGCCTCCTTCCTGGCCACCATTCACTTGATCCAACACAAGTGGCCTTAGACGCTCACCCGTGTCGGTGCACAGCCTCCCTCATCGCAAGTGGCAACGTCGACCTTAGCAAAGGTCGAGTGTGCCCAAAGGTGAATTTTACGCTTATGTGGGGACTATCACTGTGTAAATGACTACTTCACTTACTTATCCAAATGGCGGACCTCAAAGAATTACTATGGTTCCCCCAAAAACCTACTAAGAGGAATTTGGATTACACGGGTTTTGCAAGGGTAAGTTGAGAGGAACCAAATCAAACAATCTCAAAACTGATCAAAGGTAAATCGAACTAAATCCATAAGAGGAAACAAAGATGCTATTGACGGATTCGAGACAAACAATGATGGGAGGAACCTACAAGCCTAAGGATTCAAACCTCCCAATAATAGCTTGAAGGGAGGACGAAAAAAGAAATAAGATCCAAGTGTTCTGGAGCTCCAAGCAAGCCTCTTCTCTTCTTTTCCTCTAGGCTTGCATATCCCACTCAAAGAGGAAAGGGGTATAAGTACTTAGGGTGACCCCCAGCTAGTCCTAGCCCAGATTAGCCAAAGGTGGGTGAAATTAGACTCATCTCACAGTCTAAGAGATGGTTTAGTTTTTCCGGTTCGAACATGTCCTATATGTTCAAACAACTTTGGTCCAAATGTGTAGACTGTCCTAAAAGCTGTTCAAATGGCTAGTGTGGTTCTTCAACACATAAGAAAAGTTTAAGTGTTGAATATCTTGACCGAAAATCTGATGAACTCAAAATCGAGCTATAAAGTAATATTTTATATTTAGAAATGAGACTCTAAAAAGATATTCATTTTAAAATCACATTGAATCCTCAAAAATGGTGATACGATGAAAAACGATGAGGTCACACGAAAATCAATATGATCGAGAACCCCTAACTTCCCTTACAAATCTGACATATCGCACGCTTCTCAAGTGAGCATCTAGAACTGAGTGATGGGCTACTGAGTCTATTGGGCACGAAAGCCCAACGAACAAATGCAAACGATATGGATTCTATGATCGAATGATGATCGATCATCGACTTATGATGATCGATCTTGTCATCCTCGTAGCCCATATTGACCCTATTTTAAGCCATTCCATTATAGTTTTCTTTCTTATGGTTTCTACAATATAAATAGAGATATGAGAGGCCTTAGAGGTGAGAGATTGAGAATGCAAACCAGAAAAGAAGATAAAGAAGACATAGAGATTTTAGGTGGTTCTACCTCTAGACAATATCCATTGGCGACAACATGGAGAGATTTACTTTCAAATTAACAAAGAGAGTTACAATAGGGTTCTTCAAACCCTCAATCAGACCCCGGCGAGCGATGTTAGGGCAGAGAGGAGGGGCGACTGGGAGCCGAGTGGCGGCGGTTGGGAGGAGCACGGGAGAGACAAGCCTTCAAGGTTCTAGGGCCAGAGGATGGGAGGCTGATGGTTGGCAGGTGGGGGCCCCTGGAGGGGGCGCCATCAATCGTCCGAGACATCTCAGGAGAGATATGACTGGTATGCTAGGGCAGAGAAGGTCTCCTTGGTCCGGCCGTCCTCCTCAGTTCCAGGGTCATTATGTGGGAGATACTCATCATGAGGGAAGATCCCGCGCCTTTTCGAAGCTCCCTGTGGGACTGGACAGGCGCATCGGGGAGACGCAGCGCCCCTCTTACGCTGATGTCACCAGATCCTTTGGGATTCCTCCGAGGCATTCAAATCCTCCTTACCCCATCCCTTCTACAGTGGATCCCTGGGCCCGCAGAATCCGATCTTTTGTTCGAGCCGTAGAGCCACCATTGAAGCCTGTGGGTCCAGTGAAGGTGGGGGACCTCTCTAAGAAGGGGAACAGAGAGGCGTTCTGCTTCAGGTGCAGGGAGAGAGGGCACATCCAGGCCAACTGCAGGAACGACATCGTCTGTTTTGGTTGCCGGGGTATTGGGCACCGCTTGGCTAGTTGCCCTTCCCGCAGGAGGAACATGGCTAGGGGTTCTTCGTCCTACCCCCCTCCGGCTCCCCCTCCCATTTTTCCCTCGTCTTGTGAAACCATAGACTTTGATCAGGAGGTCCTGGACTCCCTTTACAACCTTCGTTGGTGTGGTATCTGTAAGGTAGTCCAGGGATCTGGCACGCCGGCCTCCCTGTCCAGCTGCCTCTCCAGGGCCTGGGGGTCGGAATGGTCGTGGAAGACGAGGAGGCTGGAAGAAGATGAGTTTCTAGTGGAGTTCCCCTCCAAGGCCAGTTTAGCGGATGCCGTGAAGCAGAACTTCTTCAATCTGGGAGAGTTCTCTGTTAAGATCTTTCCTTGGTCCATTGACAACCGGGCGATAGGTTCTAGAGTCTATCGTAACCTGAAGCTCTTCATCGGAGGTCTTCCATGTCATGCCTGGAATCGGGAGTCCATCCAGGGTGTCCTACAGAACTATGGAGAAGTACTTAGCTTGGCGCAAGACTGGGAGGAGGCGGAGGACCTCCGAGAGGCGGTAGTGACCATCAACACCCACAGACCTGATGACATCCCGGCCTCCATCACATGCAGGCTCGGCAATCGTTACTACGAGCTGCGGATCCGTTCTTTGCCGGAGGCAGAAACCACAGGGGAGAGACTCTTCCGAGAGCTGGACGCCCAGAGTGGGAGACAGACGGGCGAGCTATCCCCGAGTCACATCCTGCCGAGCCGTGAGCTGCCGGAGGAAGGAGGTAAACCTCTTAACCCTGTTGACTCTCTTGTTGCAGAGAATATGGGGTGGAATGGCTTTCTCTCCTCGATCAACGGAGGGCAAGCGGGGTGTTCCCATTTTTTTAACATGGCTAATGACTCGGCCCTTGGGGCGATGGAAGAGCAAGCTAAGGTCATTGCCGACGATCTGTTAGACTCCCTGTCTGACAATGTGGAGCAGACAAGAGAGGCCTCCGACAACGTTAACCTCTTAGACCAAGACTTCAACCAGAATTCGGAACCACAGGAAGTCAGGTTTGGTTCCCCAGCTGACCCTATTTTACCGTCTAATGCTTCTCAGAATGTGGATTGGCAGGGAGTGGGAGATCAAACTGAGAGGAACCCCCAGCAGGCATCTATTTTGGAGACGAACCTTAAGCCCTCGGTGCGTAGGAGCCAGAGGCAAATTCTGAAGGCCTTTGACAAGACCTACCAGAGGAGCAAACAGAACTTTTTGGGCATGCATCTGAGGAAAATGGTGGAGAAGAGCTCGGACGTGGAGCTTCACTCTCTTCTCACCTTTTTGGACCAGGAGACGGTCGTAGCGTTAGCAGGGGAATGTGGGATTGCTGTTGATAAGGAAGGTTTTGATCCAGCCCTGTTTGTAAAAACTCTTAGAGAGATGGAGAAGGACAGGGTCCCTCCCTCTGTTTGATGTTTTTTCTGTTTGTTGTCTGTCCGGTTGTGTGTTTTCTGGTTTTGGGATGAGAGTTCTTTCATGGAACATCAGAGGGCTGGGAGCTTTAGAGAAGAGGAAAGCTGTCAACCTCTACGTTAATTCTCAACATTTGGACATCTTATGCCTTCAAGAAACTAAGAGTTCTAATCCGAACCAGAGTTTTCTTCGCTCCTTAGGTGGGTCCAGAGTCACGAATTGGGAATGGATAGACGCTGTAGGCTCTGCGGGTGGTTTGCTTACTGGATGGCATGATCGTGATTTTGCGCTTATTGATCTTCTTAAGGGTGTCTTCTGCCTATCGGTAGTCTTGAAATCTACTCTTTCTGGGGATTTCTGTGTTGTGACTAATGTCTATGGGCCTAATGACTATGGACTTCGACCGGCCTTTTGGAGTGAACTGCGCGATATCCGTCAGCGACTCCCAGGCCCGTGGATCATTGGAGGCGACTTCAACCTTACCAGATTCTCCTATGAGCGGAGTGGAGCCATAGGGAGTAGGAGGGACATGCAAGACTTTGCAGGGGTGGTGCGGGACCTCTCTTTGTTGGATCTGCCTCTTACCAATAGAAAATACACCTGGAACAATAAGAGAGATTCCCCGACTTTTGCCAGGCTAGACCGATTCCTTGTTTCCGATGATTTCGAATCTCGTTACCCTAAGGTGACCCAGAAAGGGCTAGCTGCCTTCATCTCAGATCATACTCCCATCCTGCTTGACTCCAATTCGGCTAATCTTAAGCAGGGCAAGATTTTCCGTTTTGAGAAGATGTGGCTTGAAGAACTTGACTTCCCAACTCTGGTCAGGGTTTGGTGGTCGAAAGCAGGAGACACTTCTAATTCGGCCAGGAATTGGAATGCGAAGACGAAATTTCTGAAGAATAGAATCAAAGCGTGGGAGCGTACTAAATTTGGTAATGTTTTGGCTCACAAGAAAGATCTTCTGCTTAAGATCGGTAACCTTGAGAGCAGAGAGGAGCGTACCCCCCTCTCGGTCGCTGAAAAACAGCAGCTCACTAACTGGAAAGATGACCTTACAGGCACGCTCATCAAAGAGGAGGTGATGTGGAAGCAACGCTCGAGAGACACTTGGATCAAATTGGGGGATAGTAACACAGCGTATTTCCATAAGATCGCGAATAATGCCAGGCGCAGGAACGCGATCCTTTCGTTGAGGGATGGGCACGGTATCCAGACGACTCAGGAAGGCATTGCGAACAGCGTTTCTCAACACTTCCAGAAGTACTTCGCGAGGAACGGGATTGATCGCTATGATATAGATTGGGAAAGGCTTGACATTCTCAAGTTGGAGGACGCGGAAGACTTGGACAGACCCTTCTCGGCTGAAGAGTTTAAGCAGGCGGTTTTCGGCATGAAGGCAGAGGGGGCTCCTGGTCCGGATGGCCTTCCCATACTATTCTATCAACAGTTCTGGGACATTATCAAAGACGACCTGTGTCAGCTCCTTTTGGATTTCTTTCATCACAGAATCTCGTTACACAGTTTAAACTATGCCTGGATTATTTTGATCCCGAAAAAGACTGGTGCCGAGACTATCAACGACTACAGACCCATCAGTCTTGCTAACTGCATCTACAAGATTATCACTAAGATCCTTGCCAATCGTATGACGAGCAAGATGAATGATATTGTTAGTAAGAACCAGACAGCTTTTATTAAGGGTAGGCTGATCCTAGACAGTGTAGCTACTACTCAAGAACTTATCTACCATATAAAGGAGCGTAAAGAAGAAGGCATAATTGTGAAGATTGACTTCGAGAAAGCTTTTGACCGGCTGAACTGGAGCTTTATCTTGAAGACCCTCAGAGCTGAAGGGTTCTCGGATAACTGGATTCGTTGGATATGGAGCTGCTTCTCCACTTCCACCTTAGCCTGCTTAGTGAACGGTCAACCCGGCAAGCAATTTAAGACAGGTAGGGGAGTTAAACAGGACTGTCCGCTCTCGCCATTTCTTTTCATCCTTGCTATGGACGTTTTTGATGCCATGTTGAGGAGAGCAGAGAACAGAGGTCTGATAACTGGTGTTGGGGATCCTAGCTGGAGAATAGCTAATCTTCACTTTGCGGATGATACTATCATTTTTTGTGCGGCGAAGAGAGAGCAGATCTGTCTGCTGAAGATCCTCCTTTATTCCTTAGAGACGGTTTCGGGGCTGAAGGTGAACTTCTCGAAGACATCTTTATTCCATATTGGAGTTAATGAGCAGCTTGCAACTTCTCTCGCTGCTGTGTTAAATTGCCGAAGAGACTCCCTGCCAACAAAATATTTGGGTCTGCCGCTGAACGATAGCAGAATTAAGAAGAGTGACTGGTACAAGGTCATCGAGAAGATGGATATTCGGTTAGCAGGGTGGAAAGGCAGAAACCTATCTCTGGGCGGTCGTTTGACGCTTATCAATGCTGTCCTCACTATGATTCCGTCTTACCATCTCTCCTTTTATCTTATGCCTAAATGGGTCATCTCGAAGATTGACTCGATCAGAAGTAACTTTCTTTGGAGAGGGGCGGACACTAACGTTAAGGCTTACCACCTGGCTAAGTGGGGAGTGGTCTGTAAATCAAAAGAAGAAGGAGGATTGGGAGTCATCAATCTTGCGGACCACAACAGAGCACTTCTTGGTAAATGGTGGTGGCGACTTCAGAATGACCAAGGAGACCACTGGAGTTCGGTGATTCGAGGAAGATACTTTAAGAGATTCAAGCCGATGCAGGTCCGGAGCAGAAATTCTGGGAAGATTTCGCCTTTTTGGAAAGGAATCCAGAAGATAGGTCATATCTATAAGTGCGGAACCCAGCTGCGAGTGAGAAATGGGAAATCTATTAACTTCTGGGAGGATCGATGGCTGGTGGAGGGCCAACTTAAAGACTGGTATCCGGACCTCTATGAACTAGCTTGGGATAAGAAGGCGACGGTTCGTTCTCAATGTCTAGTTGCTGATAACATCACCACTTGGGAGTTAAAATTCCGTAGAGTTGTTCCGGTTTTTCTCCAATTCCAAATCCGCGAGCTGATGGATCTGCTTCATCTCATTTCTCTAGATGATGCAGAGGATGAAGCCTCTTGGCGACTGGCAGCCTCAGGACATTTTTCTACGAAGTCTTTCTACAACTTCATCAACAAAGGAGGGGTGGTGTGCCCAGTTGCTGGAGCACTGTGGAAGACCAAAGCCCCACTGAAGATACGTATCTTTATGTGGCTGATGGTGAAGAAAAAACTTTTGACGAAGACTAACTTACTTCGACGGGGCAATCAGAGGGTTTCAGATGCTGACTGTGTCCTTTGCGGTAATGGCAGAGAGGATGTTAATCACCTGTTTCTGCATTGCCCTTTTGTTCGGAGAATTTGGGACCCTCTGAGAAATGGCCTGAAGATTAGAGGTGCGCCCGGTTCGGTGTTTTCCTTATGGACAGTCTGGAGGGAGAAGCGCGTCAAGAGACGCCTTCGGCATAGCTGGGACTTAGTGGTCATGGCCGTGTGCTGGAGTATATGGATGGAGCGTAACTCCAGAATCTTCAGACAGAAGAGCTCGGATGCAGATGTGGTCAGCAGTTTGGCTAAGAGGAGGCTGATCCAGTGGAAGGTGGCCCTTCAAGGGAAGGAACTCCAGCAATTAGATATTATTATCTGTAATCTCTTTTGATTGTGTTTCTTTCTTCTTTTGTAACCAAACCTTGTTTTTAATGAACCGGTAGGGGTCTAGGCCGAACCCCCCCTCATCCACTGAGAGGGATTTCTCAAAAAAAAAAAACCCTCAATCAAGCCTCCATGATGTCTCCAAGAATTCTTCCAATATTTCAAAAAGCACTCTTAAGCTCTTATCTCTAAGGCCTCTCATATCCCTATTTATATTGTAGAAACCCTAAGAAAGAAAGCCCTACCCTAAAGGAACGGCTCAAAATAAGGTCAAGATGGGCTAGACAAATGACAAGATCAATCATCATAAGTGGATGATCGATCATCATTCGATCATAGGGCAAATCTAGCTATTATATTTCAGCAATCATGCACGCCCAGTTTTAGAAATGATCGATCATTGCTCGATCATCTCCAAACCTATTCTGTTTAGTCATGAAAATGGATCCAAATATCCAATAAATCTCCACCTTGGAGAGATTTGTTGGCCACTACAGAAGTGCTCCAAATGCTCCAAATGAACACTTTTTCCAAAAGAATCATGCTACTGCCCAATTCGAACAGTCAGCACTTTCATAATGATGCCCATCGACAACTCTCCAATGGTAAGTGCTCTATGTCCGACGTCGCCGTACTTCCCACTCACAAAGTGTGGTCTGTCGACAACCCAACGCAACCTGTTGCACTACAAGCATGCATGAAACCGTGGTTGCCACCACCGTGCCCTTTGACACCTCCTCCAATAGTGCCCATTGGCACCTCTGCAATGGTCCCTGTTGGCACCTCTTGGGCACCTCTGCAATGGTGCCTATTGGCACCTCTTCCAATGGTGCCCATCGTCACCTCCGAAATGGTGCTATTAGCACTCCTCCAATGGTGCTCATCATCACCTCCGCAATGGTGCATGTTGTCACCTCCTTGAGTTCTGTATTCATTTATGACTCTACAGTTGTACTCGTCGGCACCTCACTTGTGGCCGATCTCCTAACCGTAAATCTGTTGGGCCTATCTCATGGGCTAAACCCAACAATTCACCTCCATAGACCATGATGAAGGTTCATCAAGACTACTCCCCCTCCATAGTGGTTTTCGTTGGCACCTTCTCAATGGTCCCCGTCGGTGCGTACCTCCGCAATGGTGCCCGTTGGCACCTCTATAATAATGCCCATTGGCACCTTTTCCAATGGTGCCCTTCGACACCTCCACCAGCCACCCGTAAGCGACCCTGTCAGACCGCCTGTCGGCGTTTCGAATGGTTGCCGGTCAATGACTGGTCGATCGGTCGGAACTGATATTCAACTGATCGGTGCCCAATCGGTCGGGACTAATGTTCGATCGATCGGTGCCCGACTAGTCAGGATTGATGTTCGACCGATTGGTGCCTGACTGATATGCACTTTTATCCGACCGATCGATGGTCGCCCATCATGGTTACCACTAAAGCCGCTCCTCGTGCCATGGGCCCGTGGGAGGTGTTGTGCCCGCACCTCCTTGGGGATCTTGTTGTCAACCTCCAAAGGCCGGGGTGGGGCCGTTGTGTCCTCCACACACCCCTCGAATTGCGTCAATCCCTCGGGAGTCCATGGGGATCTCTTCCAAAGCAACATCCCACTATTGTTGAATTAAAACATCCATAACTTTGCATTGCCACATACCGGATTTATTCGTACCATCAAATTTCTCTACTTTAAATTTAGCGTTTGAGATGTCTTCATAGATGTAGAAAATTTTTTAGACGACTCCCCATCTTCCCGAACAATCAATCCATGAAACAAATCACCTAGATCAAGAACCTGGGTGCTCTGATATCAGTTTGTTGTGGGTGAAAGTTCAACGAACCAATGCAAAAGATATGGATTCGATGCAATCACAATAATAGAAAGAATCAGCAAGCAAATCGAACGCAGAGATAAAGAAAGAAAACCAAAAAAGGGAGACATAGATGTTAGCTGGCTCGGCCTTGGCCTACACCCATCTACGGCCCACAGAGAGATTCACTATGAAATCAACAAAGAGAGATACAAAAGGGTTCTTCAAACCCTGAATCAAGCCTCCGTGATAGCTCCAAGAATTCTTTTAATATTTCAAAAAGCCCTCTCAAGCTCTCATCCCTAAAGTCTCTCGTATCCCTATTTATATTGTAGAAGTCGTAAGAGAGAAAACCCTAAAGGAACGGCTCAAAACAGGATCAATATCCGCTGAGCGGACAACATGGTTGATCATCAGAAGTGGATGATCGATCATTGTTCGATCATAGGCAAACCCGTTCTATTTCAACAATCCTGCACGCCCAATTTCAGAGATGATCAATCATCGTTCAATCATCCACAAACCCATTATGTTTAGTCATCGAAACCGAGCCAGATACCCAATATAGTGATTCATATGAACGTTAACTTCATTATAATGCACTTGAATGAACGTCAGGAATGTGAGCATGATCATGATCCACCAAAACAGAGTTACATGTAATTTCACACAAAATGGTTTGAGCACACAAATTAAGCCAATAAAGATAACGACTAAACAAGGCGGTAATAAGATAAGGTTCGAAACAGCTAATGCTTCCCATTAATAAAGGGCTTTTTAATAGAAAGGGCCTTCCGGTCAGTGGATCGCCCGTAGTTGTAAGCGCATCGGCACCAGATAGACTAGGGTTCGAACTCTACACTCAGATAATTAGCTGCTCAGGATTAGAAAAATCTCGCCAATAGGTGGAGAGAGAAACTCGCCACCAAGCCAAGAGATAATTAGCTGTTATTTCTTGCATTACAAACATCATTCAGTCTTACAAACAAGAAGTTATACATCTACAAACCAGTGTACTATAATAAAACTGAACATTTTCTTTTAAGCAGACATCAATTAACTTTGAAAAAGTCAGCACTTGCATACACCTTCCAATGGAGGAAATTATGTATGCAAGGGATCTCCAAAAAAAAAAAGGTGAACTTTTGCAATTTCCCAAATCTCTGGTCAAAATAACTCAGGGCATCACATGGGGAAAACAAAAAACACTACAAATAGCCTCTGCTCTTCTCAAAATTTGGGACAGCAGTTGTTCAATGCTCACATTACATTGAAAAGCATTCTTTCCAAACTTATTCCTATGGCCACAAAATCCGAGATTCTCTTTCATTCGCGAGACAAGGTAGAGCCGCTTGAACTATTTACTGGGTCTTCGAAGATGAAAATGAAGGCGAGAGATGTTTCAAGCTCGAGGTGTCAAACAGCTCCATAAACCTCTGATCAGATACCCTTGCTTTGGCAGCAGCAAACCGCTGGTACTCGTCGAATACCGAGGATAAGCACCACCTCTGCAGTTTTCTTAAACAACCTACCAGACAACCTGTTCGATGCTGGACATGAACGCAAACCCAGGAGAAAGAAATTTTGAGTTCGATATTTGAGTGACAGAAGTGATGAAAATATTGGCTTTCACCGCTTACCTTCCCTCGTTTACAGTGAATGAGCAGTGGGTGATTCCGTGAATCTGCATAAAAAAGGTACACCCGTATAAATATTAAAATGGTAAAATTCAGACTAAATTTGATCCAACAACAGATGATCGAGATTGAGACGGTACAGTACCAAGGACAACTTTGAGAGCCTCGCGGATTGTATCTTCTGGAATGTTAACAAAAGGTTCCTGCAAGGATGTTCGTCGTGTGTTTATGATTATGTTCATAACTACATTATGAACAAAGGTACACGCAGACTGAATTCGTTAATCCAATATGTTAGCGTACTATTTTAGAACATAAAATATCTATTCCATTGTAGTCTCAGCTAATTCCTATGCAGGTTGTAGCAATTTTCTATAACTTAGTAAAAGCACACGAGTAATCCTTATGATTCAGTGCAACTGGATTAAGACACGGTATAATGAAAGACCATCAGTGGAGATTATACATTGCAGACAGAACCTTCCATTAGAACTTTGAAACTTATTCTAATTATTTCTTCTGATGAACATCTAAAAGATGATACATGTCGATCAATAATAAATTTTCTTTCACAATGGAAACACAGAAGCTACTCACAAATACGTAGACGATGTGTCCCTACCACCAACTGGCCTTCTATGTTTCTTGCAAGAGGTTTTCCCAAAATGACCCCCAACTCACACGTATTACAATACTTGTGTTACGTCAGACTCTTGTAACAAATTCAACCTACTTCTCAAAACAATGCATGTGTATAATATTGCAAATTCATAGTTGGAAGTTTGAAGGAATGTTTTTTTCACTTCAACTCTGTGGCTAAAATTTTTGTGCATAACCAATAAGGAATGTATCCCTCATTATATAGACTCTTAACTTGTCTAAGGGGGTTACTCCTCGGTTGCATGAGCTTAAGCTGCATAACCAATAAGGTATGTATCCCTATTCGCCAACTGCCCTTCTATGTTTCCTAGCAGGCCTTTCTCTTGCTAGGTTGCCTTGGTCAGGTTTTTGACACCAGCCATAAAGGGTTGACTTCAAGTTGAACACCGGCCAAAAAAAATTTAATCAATGTTTTTTTGGAGCCTTCTTAGTTAATGTTGTGCCTGATAGTCAATCCTACCTCAATGGTAGAAGATTTGGATAAAAACGATGACATTTTCTGAAGTATTGTAATGGTTTGTTAAGTACTTGCATAATGATCTCCATAATTACTGAAGGAAAAAAAAAAACAATCTGATAGCCAGCATCTGAACAAGTCCTAAAGCATGTTGAATGGAGAACTATAGAAGTTTGAGGAAGATCCCGGCCATTCTCTGACTCTCTAAGGCACCCGAGTTGGTTTTTATCGCCTTTAAGAACAAAGTCAATAATGGTTACTGTCCCTTCGCTGTTTCATGAAGGTGATGGAATCTACTTCTGCCTAGGTAAGGAGGCAGCAGAAGGCATTAGAAACTATTGAAAAAACAGGGGAAAATACAGATGTCAGGGCTCTCTTACATTTTGCAGATGACTTATGAATATTTTTTGCTAATGGGAATGCTAATCAACTAGCAATTTGATGAAATGTACTCAATAGTCGAAAGTGTCAGCAACACCACCAGTACATAGAAGATCAGAGTTCAAATTTGAGGTAAGCAATGAAAGGACTAAGTTGTGTCTAAAAAGAGATAAACCCTAAAACCAGAGATATTAGAGACAAGTTTGAAACTATAAATCATTCTAAAACCAGATAGATCAACCACATAGTTTGAAACTAGTACCATTTACATGAATTACTTTGTTTTTTTTTCACATTTTACATCCAGGCAGGCCCTTACAACCCATAAACCACCAAATTGTTCCAACTCAAGAATTGGGCACCTAATTATGAGCGGTTGGCATCTTAATAGCAGACAGGAGGTCGTAGACATGTATTCTCAAATCAGCCTTGGAATGCATGGGGCCATGGACCCATCCAATAAAAAAATGTAATCGAAAGATTGACTAAGAAAACAGGTAAAAGGAATAAAGATGAGAATTACACAAAGAAACTAAAAATACAGTCCCCAAACCAAGAAAGCTAAAAAAGGATCATCTCTAAATAGCTTAATAGAAGAAATACAGCAACAACCAATCCTTTTTTCCATTAAAATCACAGCTATGCAATATGACCCCACAGACTGATTTGAGCAGAATCATGTTGACCGGCTCTAAACTGGATGTTGAAATCAATCAACAGATTGTGCTATCCTAGTGCCCCCCAGTAGGCGGGCAGGGGACACTTAATGGAAGCAAATAGAACCATAAGTCATAATTGTTATGGACTTCTTGAAAAGTCTGTCTTTCCAGTCAAACCCTTCAGAGCACATATTGTTGGCAAACCAAATCATTATATAGCTTTCAACATCAATACACTTGACCGCAAAACAAATCCTTTCTTATATTTATCTAATATTGGAAAGTGTCGTAAATGTTTAGATATGCTCAAGTGATTATAGTGCAGAAGTTGACTCTTGCTAAAAGGATGTCAAGAGCACAATTTATAACAGCAATCCCAAATGCATTAAATACATTTTGCACCATTGCGAGATTCCTTGACTGACTTTTAATGAAGTCAAACATCTTACTAGCAATATAAAACATCAAACTTAAGGGATCGCAGCGCAATAACCTCCTACCCAGGTTGAAATTAATTATATGATCCATGTAATTGATGAATTCTTAGGTCAATGGTATTAAGTCTACATTTCTTATCTATTATATGACCCATGTAATTGATGAACTACTGCTCAAGAGATGGTATTAGATTCGACAAACTGGACATGCATTATTTGGCTGCCATGCTACATAAGTATGCTAGATGGAAAAGGAAAGGGATGTTCTTTCAACCAAATGGATGAAAACCAAGTACCTTGATCACCCAACATTTGGGAATCAATCTGAATTACCCTTGAGATCTGGTCAGGCTCAGATGTCATTTGTCATATCCTTGACCATGGTTTAAGGATTCAGCCAAATCTGAACTAAAATGGCAGAACTATTCAGGTTTAACCTAAGCCGAACTGACCCACAGTACGAATCAATTTTGTTCAAGATAAAGTGGATACACAATCCTCGCTTTAATACTCTCAAAGTGGTTATCAACAACATAACGATACCAACACAAACATTATGATCTATTCTACACTTCTGTCCACCATTGGTGGTATACAATATCATTTATGTAGTAGCTACCAGGGACAGACTAAGGTGATAGATAATGCTTTGATCCACCTTGTAGGATTATCACATCATTATGTCTTATGGTTGTTATTGATGGATGCAGTGGGAGCGGTGATTTTGGTCACTGCTCCACAATCAATGCCACACGCCCGCCTTGGGGCTGTTGACCTGAACTCCTCCGGGTCCTTTCACTACAGGGGATTGAGCCTTGGACAAATAGGTATGTTAGGAGATGAACTAGGGTTTGGAGAGAATGGAATGCTCTCAATTGAGGGACTCAAGTCCAATATATATGTACATGTATACCCACACAACCCGACCCAACTGTACATGTAACCCGACCCATCTCTATACATTAACACTCCCCCTCAAACTCACGGTGGATCATAGACCGAGAGTTTGCCAATAAAATACCGGAAGCGAGCAATCGTAAGGGGCTTCGTCAGAAAATCAGCAGTCTACTCCGCGGATGGAATGAATGACAAGGAGATGGTATGGTCGAGAAACTCGTGGCGAACGTAATGACAATCAACCTCAATATGTTTTGTGCGCTCGTGGAAGACCGGGTTGCTAGCAATCTGAATAGCACTTCGATTGTCACAGAAGAGAGGCGTGGGCCCGGATATCACAACTCCCAGGTCGAGTAGAAGGCGGCGAAGCCAGACAATCTCTGCGGTGGTGGAAGCCATAGCCCTGTATTCGGCTTCGGTGCTGGAGCGAGTAACAGACTTATGTTTTTTGCTTCGCTAAGAAATAAGAGAATCACCAAGGAACACACAATATCCGGTAGTAGAACGGCGAGTGGCTATATCTCCTGCCCAATCTGCATCGGAGTAGGCACGCAGCTCCAACGGAGAGGTGGAGGAAAAAAGTAGTGAATGGGTGATGGTGCCTCGGAGGTAGCGGATAATCCGAAGGACTGCTGCATAGTGAACTGAACGAGGAGCCTGAACAAACTGACTGACAATGCCAACAGCATGGGCAATGTCTGGCCGGGTCATAGTGAGGTAGACGAGCATCCCAACCAGCCTCTGGTAGCGGGAGAAATCCTGGAGCGGCTCACTATCTGTAACAAGAAGCTTCAAATTAAGCTACATGGGTGTGTCAGCAGTACGAGAGTCAGTAAGAGCAGCATCAGCAAAGATGTCGAAGATGTACTTTTGCTGGGAGACCAACAGACCACGAGCTGACCGGGAAATCTCGAGGCCCAAAAAGTAGCGAAGAGAGCCCAGATCTTTCATCTCAAACTGACTCTGGAGGTGACGCTGAAAGAATGCTATGGTGGCACTGTCATCCCCTGTGATGATTATATCATCCATATAGAGAAGAAGAACTGCAATACCCTGACTGGAGGAGCGAGTGAACATGACATAGTCAGAGTGGCGCTCAACAAACCCGGCGGCCAGGACTGCACTGCGGAATCGCTCAAACCAGGCACGAGGGGCCTGCTTGAGCCCATAGCTGACTCGGCGCAAACGACATACGTGACTTGAAGGAGCAGGGACGCCCAGTGGAGGAGCCATGCATACCTCCTCTGAAAGATCACCGTGGAGAAATGCATTGGTCACATCCATCTGATGTAGAGGCCACTCTCTAGCAGCTGCCACAGCTAAAAGGGTACGAACAGTAGTCATCCGAGCCACTGGAGCAAATGTCTCCTCGTAGTCAATCATATACTCCTGGAGAAACCACGAGCAACAAGGCGCGCCTTATGCCACTCAATAGACCTATCTGGTCGAGTCTTGATCTTGAAGATCCATTTGCAGCGAACAGGAACCACGCCCGTGGGACAAAGAACCAAATCCCACGTCTGGGTCCGTTGAAAGGCCTCAAGCTCGACTGTCATGGCCTATCGCCACTCTGGGTGAACAACTGCCTCACGGTACGACTGGGGCTCCCGATGGGTATGAAGGGCTGTAAGGAAGGCCTGATAGGACGGAGAGTAGGAGGCAACAGTAGAGTGTCCAGAAGTGTCAGGAGAAACATGAGTAAATACAGAGTAGCCAAACTTGCCAGGAGAATAGTCATAGCGAGCAGGGGGTGATGTTTGAGCGTAGGGTATCGCCGAACAGGGCCAGGATCCGAGACCGGGCAGGGGGGAGCAGCTGCAGGTGGAGAGGAGGTACCAGCGAAAACCACCTCAGAGGGAGGAACGGTAGAGCGACGAACGTAGACACACGTGACAGGTGGCGGTGGTGGTGGAGGTGGTGGGGAAGACGGAGGCGGTGGTGGTGGTGATGGTGGAGGTGGTGGGGAAGATGGAGGTGGAGGAGGCGTGGATGGGGCAGCAGAATACGGAGGTAGAACGGGTATGTGGAGAAGTGATGATGGCAAAGAGGGTGACGCAGGAGGCAAGGAAAGATCCCGAAACTCAGGGGAAAAGTACGGGACATCCTCAACAAAGGAAACGTGACGAAAGACACGGATCCGGTGAGCCAAGGGATCGTAGCAGCGATACCCCTTGTGCTCCCGACTAAGCCCCAAACGAACACACCTAACAGACCTCGCAGAGAGTTTGGTGCGCTCATGGGGAGGAAGAAGAACAAAGCACGTACAGCCAAACGTGCGAAGAAGAGAGTAGTCAGGTGGGTTGGAGTGAAGGCGCTCATATGGGGTGGCACCGGACAGAGCAGAGGACGGAGTGATATTGATGAGGTGGACAGCCGTCATGACAGCTTCAGCCCAGTAGGAATGAGGAACAGACGCAGAGAGAAGCAAGGCTCGTGCGGTTTCAAGGACATGACGATGCTTGTGCTCGGCAATACCGTTCTGCTTATGGGTGTGGGGATATGACTGCTGGTGAAGAGTACCGTGAGATTGAAGAATCTCACGCATCTCAGAGGAGAGGTACTCCTTGGCACAATCAAACCAAAACGTCTTGATGCGCCGACCAGACTGAGTATGTATCATAGTAGTGAATCTCCTAAAGATGTGAGGAACTTTAGATCGATGACGCTTAAGATAAACCCAGGTGCACCTAGAGTAGTCATCGATAAAACACACATAATACATGAAACCAGAAATAGATGCAACAGGTGCAGGACCCCAAATGTCAGAATGTACTAAATCAAAGAAAACATCAGAGTGGGAAGCACTAGCAAAGAAGGGTAGAGCTAAATGCTTTGCCAGTCGACAACCCGTACAAACAGAAAGAGGAGAGAAGGACGCTCGACCCAAAACGCCCGAACGGAAAACACTTTTGAGTCGATCACTCGATATATGACCTAACCTTTTGTGCCACAGGTCGGCATCAGAGGTAACAGACATGACAGACGCAACAGAAACAGAAGACACATGTAGATGGTCCAGCAGGTAAAGTCCTGCTCTACGGCCCAGCCCAATCCTCTGACCCGTCCGCGAATCCTGCACAACACAAACAGAAGGGGTTAAGGTGACAGTCAGACCAGAGTCAAAGAGAACTGATAGAAATCAGATTAATATTAAGACGGAGGGCATGATGGACATGGGTAAGGGTCAGGTGACCAAAAGGGTCAGAGATAGTAGTGATGGATCCACATTGCGGAATAGGGACGAAAGTCCCATCCGCAGTGCGAACCTCCAGGTGAGTGGGAGTGGAAGAACAATCAGTGAGTACAGTGGAGTCAAAGGTGAGGTGACAGAAGGCACTCGAATCGAAAATCCATGGAGCAGTAGTACCAGAGGTGGCAGACAAGCCGTGAGCAGTCGCGGAGCCGGTGGAGGCTAGGTGGCGAAGGAGGAGCTCCTCGAGGCGCTGAAGACAGTCCGGCTCAGGCTGAGAAGGTGTTGTGGTAGCAGTGGGGAGCGTCAAGGTCTCTACAGTAGCCGCAGTACCACCAAAGTGGCGGAAGGAGGATGAACCACATCCACGACTCCGTCCACCTCGACCGCCGCGTCAATCGTCTCGGGAAGCAAGAGCCCAGCGTGAGGCTCTCTCATCCGGACCCCAGCGGGGGTTGCGTGGAGGACGTGTAGGACATTCACGCTTTATGTGTTCGGGCTCCTTGCAGTAGTGACAGAAGACAGGCTCATCGGAGAATCCGGCCGCCAGGACGGTGTCTGAGCTAGAAGCAAGTGGAGGAGGACGAGTGCCCTGAGTCTGAAGGCGAGTCTCCTAATCGACCAAGGCGAGCAGGGTATCCTCAAGCCGAGGGAGTGGCTCACGGTGCAAGAGCTGAGCAGCGATGAGGGCAAAGTCCAGCCGAAGCGCTGCCAGGAACTGGTGCAAGTGGCCCTCATCGATGTAGCGTTGGAAATCCCTAGAGCGGGGGCAAGCACACCGCTCCGGGATCAGGGAGTCCAGCTCATGCCAGCAGGCACTCATCAGACTGAAGAAGTCCTGAATCGTACGCTCCCCCTGACGGGCAGACTGCGAGTCACAGATAAGTTGATGCCGGCGTGCGCCGCTGCGCGGGAGAAACCGGTCCCGGAGATACTCCCACATCACGCGCGCTGTAGGAAGGCGGCCGATGGGAGCGGACAAGCAACGGAGTCTAGAAGATAGGCCCGGATGGCCTGATCGTGGCACCGCCACGTGAGAGCAGCAGCCGTGGCAGCTGTGGGAGTAATCGTGACGGTAGCAGTCGCAGCAGAAGACGCGACACTGCTTGTGACAGAGGAGCCGGAGAGAGCAGCTGGAGGAGGATCATCACCGATGATGTGACCCCACAGATCACGACTGGAGAGCGCGGCCTCGACGGTAAGCGACCAATCAGGCCAGTCGCTGGCCGAGGACAACTGAAAGGCGACCGCCTTCAGCGGTGGAGAAATCGCAACGACGGACGGCACGGTAGGAGAAGCCATGGAGGAGGCTCAAAAGAGAGGGGATCCGGGAGAGGCGATTGGAGAGAGGGGAGGGGTCGGGGGGGCGGAGGAGAGGTCGGGGGGGCCGGGCGGGCGGAGGGGGGGTCGGGAGGGCCGGGCGGGTGGAGGGGAGGGTTCGGGGGGGCCGGACGGGCGGAGGGGAGGGGTCGGGGGGCCGGGCGGGTGGAGGGGAGATGCCGGGGGGGTCGGGCAGGTGGAGGGAAGGGGTCGGGGGGGTCGGACAGGCGGAGAGGAGGGGTCGGGGGGGCCGGGCGGGTGGAGGGGAGGGGTCGGGGGGGTCGGACGGGCGGAGGGGAGGGGTCGGGGGGGTTGAGCAGGTGGAGGGGAGGGGTCGGTGGGTTAGGGTGAGTGGAGGGGAGAGATCGGGAGGGCCGGGCGGGCAGAGGGGAGGGGTCGGGGAGGCCGAAGGGGGGGCTGCCGGGTAAAGGGAGGCCGGAGGGGGGGCTGCCGGGTGGAGGGAGGCCGGAGGGGGGCTGCTGTCGTCGCCGTCGTCGCACGAGAGAACCCTAGAGCTCGATACCATGTTAGGAGATGAAGACTAGGGTTTGGAGAGAATGGAATGCTCTCAATTGAGGGACTCAAGCCCAATATATATGTACATGTATACCCACACAACCCGACCCGACTGTACATGTAACCCGACCCATCTCTATACATTAACAAGGTCGTTGATGTGCGGTCACAATCTTGAGAGGTCAAGCACCTCGACAAACACAATTTAAGTAGGCACACATTGTTTGGAAGATCCAAGATCCAAAGAATGGGTGCTCTTGGAATATCCTTCCCGTTCTTCGTGTTCTTGGGAGGAGAGAGAGAGAGAGAGAGAGAGAGCAGTGTATGTGAATCTTCACTCTTATGGCAAAGGCCCTTTACTTTTTACAAAAAGCAAAGGTCCAACCCCTTTATTTGTTGTGTCCCCCAACCCCCTTTTAGATAAGGAGTTGGGGAGGAGTGACCTCTCAATCCATGACACACGTCTCCTTTACATTACTCATATGTAAAACCATATTATGGTTCCTCTCTTGGTTGGCAAAACTTGTGCAACTAAAAACAAGTTCTCAGTTGTAAGTCCAGTGTGTTGTGGAGTCCTCATGTTTGTATTTACTTATGTAGCCCCGAAGATCTGCTGCAGACACATTTTCATCAAAAGAAGCATCCGAATGACACATCCCATCCACACACTCGAAGATGTATGAATTCTTTCTTTGGATGGGAAATGAACTTCTAGTTGGTTAATGAGGCTCATTGAACCGAAAATTGTTTTGTCGCA
Organism: Chamaelirium japonicum; assembly: GCA_947650365.1. Classification (NCBI taxonomy): domain Eukaryota; kingdom Viridiplantae; phylum Streptophyta; class Magnoliopsida; order Liliales; family Melanthiaceae; genus Chamaelirium; species Chamaelirium japonicum. The sequence goes on from OX393560.1 coordinate 49,192,114, forward strand.
CTTTATTATGTTTCCTGCATCGTTTCAATCCGAATCACTTTTCGACCAAAGCATAATGCATTCTCATCGTTCTTCAAAGCCAAATCCATGTTTTCATGCATTCATTTGGATTTGGATTTGGATTTGAATTTTGACGGACGCTTTTCGGATTATTCTGAGGTCGATAAGAGAAATAAGGATCTTAGTGTTGTTTTTTACATATCATGTGCATGTCATGGACTGACGGACATGACATGCGCATGGTCTATATAACCTAGAGCATGAAAGCTATTTTTCACTGACATGTGTGTGATCCTACGTATGGACATGCCTACAAGCTTCTATACACATGGTATGTAGATAGCGATTTTTTCCATTCCTCCCTATCTGTTCATGCTCATGGACCATGCACATGGACTTTTAAGTCATGCACATGACTTGACCCTGCTGGCAAGGTTTAAAATTTCATTTTGAGCAATAATTTGATACTCTGGATATGGAAATATTTTGACAGTGTGGAAATATTGCAGTTTTATAGAAATTTTGAAAATATTAATTTTTTAAAAGAATTTTTCAGTGAAACTCTGGATAGTCAAAAACCAAGTATAGATACACACTTTGGAACACTCAAATGATATTTGTACCCTGTCTAGGGGTGTAGAGCTTCACATAGCATGCACTCAGCACTCTATGTATTTGAGTTTGTGGGTCTTGTGTGTTCTTGTGCAGTCTTGTTTGGTTTGGTTTTGATCTATGCTTTAAAAGTATTTTTTAATATTTTTTGTGGATAAAACTGTTTTCAAAATAAAGATTAATTGATTGTTAAAATAATTCTTCATACGATTTTGAAACAAACTTAAACAAAAAAGTAATGCAAGTTGGAAATCGTGCAAAAATTATGCTGAAATACGAAACACTGTTTTTTTACCAAGTCTGAAAATTTATTCATTCAAAAATACCTTTGACGGACCATGGTTTTCTAGATGCCCTTGTAGTTCTACATCTTGTGGAATTTTTTGAGCTAAAAAGGAGTTGATTTAACCACTTTTTTGAAAACCTATGAAAACTGTTTTCTCTAACTAAAACTGAAAGTATACACTGTATATTTTTTCATTTATTTGGTTTTTTATTTTTTTGATATTTTTCTTGAAATCTAATAGGGGGGAGGTATTTTATTATTTACATATAATAATTTAAAGTAAATCAACCTTACTTAAATGTTTTATATGTAAATAAGCTGTTGAGAACCATGCCCCAATACCCCTTTTATAACCAGTTAGTCCCAAAATTTTGGCGCCAAAATCCATAAATTTTCTGAAATTTTGATGATATTTCTATGTATCGATGCTTTTGGCGCGATATTTCGCGCTGCCAAATATACCGCGCGAAATATCGCGATTTGTTTGTGATTTCTGTACCGTTCGAGACAGTTGAAGGGATTTTGTGCTGAGGATTTAAAAAACCGATATGTTTCACTAAATTTATCGAGATTTTGATCCTTATATATATAGTAGTGATATATTGCGGCCTTAACGTGCGGCACCCCCTTCCGGGGTATTTTTGGAATTTTTTTTTGGGGGGATTGATCACCCACCCTTGGATAGCACACACAAAAAATTTCAACTCGATCCAAGACCTGTAGGCCGTCCAAATGTGTTGATCAAAATGACGACAAAAATGAAAGACCGATAAAAGTCGATCACATTTGGACGGCCTACAGGTCTTGGATCGAGCTGAAATTTTTTGTGTGTGCTATCCAAGGATGGGTGATCAATCCCAAAAAAAAAAATCCAAAAATACCCTGGAAGGGGGTGGCCGCACGTTAAGGCCGCACGTTACCGGCCGCAATGTATCACTACTCTCTCTCTCTCTCTTTATATATATATATATATATATATATATATATATATATAAATATGGGGAGGGATACTCTTACTCATGGCCTCTTACTCCTATATTTATGATGGAATGCAGATGCTTAAAATAAAGTCAAGTGCTGAATTTCGAACACTTAAAGATAGAATTCTCCACGTCTGATTCAAATTTCAGCAAAGGTGAAGAACCCCAATCATCATCCAATCATGCCCAAACAGATTAATTCAGCAAAGTAATAAAACTGACATGAGAATGATTAATTCCAGATTTTAATAAACAATTCCAGCAACAAAGATTAACATAACATCAAATAATAAAGCCAAAAATCTCAAAGAACAAGCATATATCTAAGCGACGAAATCCTAATGGATGAGATTCTTCAGAAGTCAATTATTTAGAAACCCTAAGTTAAATTCAGCAATAGGCCGGATTGAAAGGGAAGATTTATCACACGAAAATATCGAGGGACGATTCAAACCGTGCTTTGGTCAATGTCGGCCGCTATCAAAGGCTCCGTTGTTGCAGATGAAGGGGCGGAAGAGGAGGCGTGGTCCGGAAGAAAAGGATGAAGAAGCCGAGACGATTTGATCTTTGGAGGATGGATGATCTCCGCGTCGATCTCCCGCGAAATCGTAGACGAAGGTGTGGTGACGAGATAGAAGCTTGCGGAGGGAAGAAGAAAACTGGAAACATGATGATTCTTCGGAAGATACGTCGAACAAGCGATCCCGCCTCTCCGTTCTAGGGTTTCAATTCAATATTCATCGTCCCCTTCTCAATTAGGGTTTGTAGGATTTATAGAGGGGAAAACACAAAAGGAGAGAAGGAGAGAGAGACGTCCGTGCGGCAAAGAGGGAGAGGAGGACGCGGGCACGCTTCCCAAGGCGTGCTCGCGCGGGTATTTCCGCGGGAAGGGAAGGCCGGCCGGGTGAGGGGGTTCGGTTGGGGATTTTTGGCTCCCTTTGAATCTCATCCATTGAGATTTAAGTCGACCTAAGATCCTACGGCTAAAAACTAAACATAGAAACGAGTCAGTTCGGCATCTGTGGCTCGAACCGGATGCGAACATGGCTCGCACCAAGTCATAGATCATCGAACGAGCTTTCCACTGATGCAGACGGATTGGCGATTGGCTTCCTGGATCTCCGTAGGGAATGAAAATACGCCATCAGCTGTAAAAATCTGCATGTAGGGCTCGTCTGCATCAAGTTACCTATGATCCGAGCCGTCCATTAGATCCTGACGTACAGTTTGGATTAGATGGGGAGTTAAATCAATGGTGTCCGCATTAAATGCGGGATTTTAATATGGGCATTTAATGTAGAAACCATTGCTTTAACTCCCCATCTAATCCGAATCGCACGTCGGGATCTAATGGACGGCCCGGATCATAGGTAACTATATGAGTAAGAGTATCCCTCATATATATATATATATATATATATATATATATATATAGGGGAATGCTTAGGTGTGGGCCGTGCGGTCCGCGGTCCTCAGTTGTCTGATGCACCGGCCGTGTGCATCCGATGCACGGAGTGGTGTATCGGACGGCTGCGGACCGCGGACCGCACCTAAGCATTCCCCTATATATATATATATATATATATATATATATATATATATATATATATATATATATATATATATATATATATATATATATATAGGGCAGAGATACTCTTACTTATGGAATGGTTACTTATGCAATTACACATCGCCTTTTACCTACCCTACAGGTTTCAGAATTTCACGAAACTTGGTGGGGATGCTATCTATGGAAAGTTGATCAACCTCACCAAAAATCGTCAAATTCTATAACCTCTAGGGGCATCAAATGTTAGAAGCTTTATCGACCGTTCATTTTAACCGTTAATTTGAATAACATATTTGATGCCCCTAGAAGTTATAGAATTTGATCAACTTGCCATAGATAGCATCCCCACCAAGTTTCATCAAATTTTGAAACCTCTAGGATAGGTAAAAGGCGGTGTGTAAATTCCATAAGTAAGAGTATCCCTCCCCATATATATATATACTAGTGCATGCCCGTGCCTGTCGGCACTGCAGCGGGCCGCCGTCGGCGGTAACACACCTGTCAGCAATGCAATGGGCTGCCTTTGGCAGCAAGACACGCCCCCGATTGGCACGAAGCGAGCCACCTCCGCCCACCCCGCCCCCCCAACCCCCGAATACAAATCTTCTACCCCATTTATCTGCCCCCCCCAAGTCACATCCATCCGTTGCACCCATACCCAACCCGTGCATCACACTCAGTCAGAATCGGCAAGCAAAGAAACAGTGACAGTGACCACATTCAACAGTGACATCCACATCCTGTCGATACGGCAACAACCGCTTTCAATGGCAAAGCACATTCGAGTGGGACTAGTGGAGGACCAAAAAAAGCCATTGGAGGACTTGGTTGGATGTTTCCACCATCCCATAGCAAGAAAGTATTTTAGAAACAAAGAGACAGATCGGGAAAACCTTCGGGCTGATCGAGTTGCATTTCTCTTTTTGCAGGAAAAGAAAACAAAGAGAACACAAAAAAAAAAACCAAGAGACAAAGATCTCACCTCGGTTTGATCCGCGCTTTGATCTTGAATAACCGCTGCAAAAAAACCAAGAAAACCATGGATTAAAAACAAAATCAGCCAAAAAAAAAATAGCAATAGAGAGAGATGGGAACGGGTATTCTGACGGGGCTTACGTCCGACACTTCCTGTATGGGAACGGGTATTCTGACGGGGATTATAAGGTGAGTGGTCAAGGTAATTTTGGGAGAAATTTTTGGCTTGAAGTTCGGGTCGAAAATTTTTTCGAAATAAAGTTAGAATCGCTGAAGTTATTGTTTGATTCATTTTAGGAGGATTGATGGAGAATTGGGCAAATCGGGCCGGAGGTGCGATCCGATCAGCAATAGAGAGAGAAGGGGGGGTTTGAATCGCTGAAGTTATTGTTTGATTCATTTTAGGAAGATTGATGGAGAATTGGGCAAATCGGGCCGGAGGTGCGATCCGATCAGCAATAGAGAGAGAAGGGGGGGCGCTGTTCTCGGTTGGAAGAGGGCGATCCGAATGGCTGGGAAAGAGAGAGAGAGTGGGGGGGGGGGGAGGAGGAGGTGCGATCTCCTCTAGATTGGCGGTGAGAGGGGGGGGGGGCGTTGTTCTCGGCTGGAAGAGGACCGATCCAATTGCTGGGAGAGAGAGGGGGTGCGATCCGATCATCTGGGATAGAGGGGCGTGAAAGGGGGGCGGGGTCGTTGGGGAAGGGGGGCAATGGAGTGAAAGACCATCTCAGCCGTCCCTTACACCCAGCTGGCCCTCCCCCTCTTAATTCTCTATCTCGGATTACTCTCTCTTAATTCTATTTACATATGCAGCTCCCTCTCTTATATGTAGCCCGCTCTCTCTCTCTAAACCTCATCTCAACCGTCCCTTACATCCAGCTGACCTACCCGATTTAATTTAGATTGTGGGATGAGAGAGTCTAGTCTAGTCAGCGTTTTTTTGTCTAGTCAGCTTTGGTGCCATTTTGTCTAGTCAGCACGAAAGCGTCGTGCCATGTTATATATATATATATATATATATATATATATATATATATATATATATATATATATATATATATATATATATATATATATATATATTTCTCTCTCTATATATATATAGAGAGAGAGAGAGAAAGAGAGAGAAATGATAAAACGCGGTGTGCGGTGCGTCGCACACACCGCAGCAGTGTATCAGACGACTGCGGTGCGACGCCGCATGTCGCATCCTAACACGCCTATATATATATATATATATATATATATATATATATATATATATATATATATATATATATGGGAGGGATACTCTTACTCATGGCCTCTTACTAATGGGCACTTACTAATGATCCCAGCCATCCATTCCGATCATGATGGCTGGGATCAATTCTCCCCCTCTCTCTATCTCTCTCTCTCTCAATCTGTAACCCCCGACCCCAACCCCATCCCCTCCGGCTCCGGCAGCCCCCCGACCCCCCCAACGGCAGCCCTGACCCCCCCGACCCTAACTCCGACCCCTTCCCCTCCGGCAGCCCGATCGCCGGCAGCCCCATCGCAGCACCTCGACCCCCTCCGGCGCCGGCCCGGCTACTCGCGCCCCCCGCCGGCCCGCCGTTCCATGCCCCGCGCCGGCCGCCGCTCCGCGTCACGCGCCGGCCCACTACTCCGCGCCCCGCGCCGGTGTCGATGCTGCCGGAGCCGGTGGGGATGGGGGGTCGGGGGGGGGGGGGGAGGGGGGTTTACAGAATTGAGAGAGAGATGGATGGATGATCCGGGCCCTCCATCATGATCGGAACGGACGGCCCGAATCATTATGCCCAACTTGTTACAAAAAGAAGCAAATGATGCTTTAGTTAAGGGTTTAGTGAGAATATTTACAAGTTGTGTCGAGGACTTGACGAATAGAGTAATAATCAACTTAGCCGAATGAAGTGGCAATCAACTTCAATGTGCTTTGTCCTCTCATGAAACAAGGAATTGTTGTTTAGCCGAATAAAGTGGCCACCCACGACATACAACCAAGAACAAGAGAATGCGAACGGAATTGAGGCGAGCAACCGACAAAAATGTCTCAAAATAATCCAAGCCAAAGGTTTGAGTGAACCCTTTAGCAATCAACCAAGCCTTAAGATGCTCTACGGTACCATCTAGTTAATATTTCACAGTATACACCCAATGACATCCAACTACATGCTTCCCGAACGGTAATACAATGAGGTCCCATATGCGATTGTGATGGAGAGCACTCATCTCGTCAGTTATAGCTTTCTTTCATCTCGTAGCTTCAAGAGCTTGTTTGTAAGATGTTGGAACATAGATGCTTGACAAAGAGGAGAGAAACGTTCGATAAGGAGAGGTTAACTGATGAAAGGATATAAAGTGTGCAATGGGGTATGAAGTACAAGAGCGAGTACCTTTCCGAAGAGCAATAGGCATATCAAGATCTTGGACCTCATGTATTGAAGATGTTGGCTCAGAGGACGTGGTTTGTGTTGGTGCTACTGTCTTGGATCGTTAAGGATCAACATGGATTCCTTCTCCAGGTTGTGGGTCATGTTCCATATATCTCGTGGAATAACAAGAGGGATCTCCCCCTGAGGTAGAGACAAGGAACCCGGAGGAGAGGGAAAGAAGGCGGACCCTTCAAAGAAAGTAACATACACACACACATGGTACCAACAAGTGGTGGGGAAATAACAACAATACCATTTTTGATTGCGAGAGGAACCAAAAAACACATATTTGAGAGCCCGAAGAGACAATTTGTCACAACCGGGTTCAAGGTGGTGAACAAGGCTGTATACCCAAACTCTAAGTGGTAGAGGAAATGATATTCTGGTAGGTAACAAAACCGAAAAATGGGTCTTACCATGAAGGATATAATTCTCATCAAGCTCATCATCTCTCTCACTCCATTTCGGTGTGTTTCGCATTCGGCAGGAGATTTAGGCACAATAGACGGCTCAGATGTTTACACCCGCCAACCCAGGAATCTGCCTCCAACTATGGGAAGATCACGCACATCAAACAAAGCGGGAGCGAATACCCATGTCCACACAGGATCTTAAAGATCTTGTCATTCTTGTCCTGAGAAGGAAAGTTCAAATGCGTTCTCGATAAGAATGGGAGTGAGATCTTCAGGGGCGGAACCAAGGGGAGGCTAGGGGGGCCGTGCCCCCCCCCCCCCCCCCCCCCCCCAATCCCTCCCCAAGTTGCAAAATAAAGGGCTCCTTTAAGATACAACACACTAGTTGCCGAGAATTATGGGTAATGGCCCCCCCAAATCTCAAGTATGATGGACCCACTATTGCTAGATGAACGTCGAACCTTGAGTTGTGAGATTCACCGTTCTGGGGTCCTTAACTCACATTTGACGGCTAAGAGGCAATCCATGCTGCTTTACGAGTCTCGCGAGTCGCGGCTCAAAGAGGAGTCAATTCCCGATCAGCAATCAAATGAAATACTCGAGCACTATAGGGCTAGGTGGTGAGATCAATTGTTTAGTCTGGGACTGACTCGCATCAAATGGCTATTATGACATTTGAGAGTGAGTGTCATGCATCTTGAGGAGTTTTGCAATTGTAAAGACAAGTAGAATTTCTGATTCGTTAATCGACAATCAACATAAAAGTTTACCAACACCTAATGCCTCCTCTCTCTCTCTCTCTCTCTCTCTCTCTCTCTCTCTCTCTCTCTCTCTCTCTCTCTCTCTCTCTCTCTCTCTCTCTCTTTGAAAAGACTTCTAGTTCTAGCCTTCTAGGGTTCACCAAATCAAAGTGGGGGGTGGGCACCACGCCTATTGGGAGAGATTTTTTCTCTACGAAAGCCACCATGACATTATTTTCTAGAACATCGGACAGACACCAAGTGTGATCGATTGCAAGGTGAGTTACCTATTCTTCATGTTCTTAATAGAATTTCTTAGCTCATATCACTTTTTTATGTGCAATAATTGGATGAAGATTTATTGCATTTACTCAATATAGCATGTAGATCATTGGATGTATTTATATGATTAGTGGAGAAATATACTTGTTTAATATGCATTACTTTTGGTTCTTCGATTTTTCCTTGGTAAATTTTTTGTTGGGTAACTTAGATTCAAAGATTTTTACATTAGTTCTAGGTTTTCAGACTATTTTATTCCAATAAGACAAGTTGTAGTTGCAAGCATGAGATTTGGTAGATTTATGTTTCCAAAAGAAATAAGATTTGGTACATTTTCTAATTAATATATATTTAGATATTTTTAAGTAAATTTTGTCATCTTTCGATAAAAAATGTTTTGGCCCCCCAAATGGAAAATCCTAGTTTTGGCCCCTGGAGATCTTCAAATAAGCGTAACGACCAACTTTGAAGGAGCCAATCACGGCATGACATGTTGGCCGGTTACGGACATGCACCTCTCTCTCTCTCTCTCTCTCTCTCTTCTCTCTCTCTCTCTCTCTCTCTATATTATATTTATATATATATATATATATATATATATATATTATATATATATATATATATTATATATATATATATATAACCACCATCATGGCCATTGGGCAAGAGATATTGAACACTATATTTAATCAAAATTCTTTCTTGCTTTATTTTCCTTAGGAAATCCTTACGGGTTCTTACACATGAGGGGCCCTTGATCCATCCAAGGACCACTCTCACCTAAGGTTTTAGTATCCAATTGCAGGCACGAGTCCATGGGAGGAAATATTCATCATCCTTAGTTACCGAGGCTAAGGTCATATTAGAGACGTGAGGGGAAGCCATAAATTTCTCCCACTACTACTATATTGTCAAGCATCAAATATTGCATGAAACGTCAATGACAAATCGAGAGAACCATGAAGGGTGGCGGTGGGGGGTCTCTGGTAAAGATTTAAACACCAAATGTATGGTTTAAGATGACCGAACAATTTGAAAAGCGTCACACCTTCATGTTTCTCATATAATAATCAATACCTGATTTAATGGTGATAGGATTAGAAGTTTCAATCGAGATTACCCGTGCCCCGATTTCGAGCAAGGAAAATCAGTGTTTAGTAGACAAAAAAATCCACCTAGCAATTGGTATGGAAACCCAGTTGATGCGACGAAAAAGAGAAGGAGAAGGCCTAAACAAGTCTATCCAGAACTAGTATATAGAAAAGAATCCAGATTTACCACACAGCTACCCAATAATCCGACACAATCTCAATTCAAGATCGCAATGACGGAGGGGAAAAAAAAAAACCAAGCATCACCTTGCACCCGTCGATCCCAAACTGGAAGAGCCTGATCCCGTTGGCCCGAGAAACTCCGAGTTGGGCTCCGGGTACTGCTCCGGGCAGAGGCACCTGCAATCCCAATCCAACCCCCAAAACCCCCAATCAGAACCAGGAACCAGCAGCTGCAGCGCCACAGAAGAAGCCAGCATTTGGCGACTCAACAGAACGGAGCGGAGCTGCAGGGTCTGGAGGAAGCTGAAGTTGGCCGTGTCGGGGGAAGCCGGAGCGGAAGACGCCGTCGTCCACCATCGCGAAATTCAGCGGCGGGACGAAGAGCCCCTCCCCACCAACCTCGTGATAGCAAGGCCTGCCCAACCCGCCACCCTCCTCCTCCTCCTCCTCCTCCTCCGTCGTGACGGCCACGTTGTCCTCCCCCATCTCCAGTATCATCGCTGAGAGAATATTCTCTGCGATTCCCGCTTCTCTCTCTCTCTCTATCAAACGTAACTTGAGAGAAGATTCCGGAATCGGGGGAGAGCGGAACACGCGATCTAGTGT